>CM064549.1:15152518-15255193 GCA_032716605.1 Paralithodes platypus | reverse complement strand
GCTTTCCTATACTGACTACCTCTAGATATTCGAGAAACTGAAAGTTGGACAAAACTCACTCACTCACTCCATTTTTCGTACCAACGCTACCACCTTGAGATTCAACTAGATCCGATGAACTGTTGACAAAACGTTGAGTTCCCAACCAACATTTTGAACTCTATACGATTCAACTAAGATCCGTTGAGTTCCCACCGTCCTCAAAATTACTACCTAAAATTTGAAAAACGTACACCTCAATTTTTCGTACTACCTAATACTAGAGACAGAGCAGAACAAATCTGGCAGTCGAAGGTTTTTACATCCGATAAACTGTTGGCAAAAACGTTGAGACTAGAGTTTAGCATATCAGAGTTGAGAATGTGGGCCACACCAATCCATATCCTTCCTTACAGTTAACGGGGTGTGATATTCCCTTTTAAAACTAGTGTACTGAGTGTGAAAATCTAGCTTCGCCTCAGACTACTGACCAAATTTCTAAAGGGTCTACTACAATTCTCCGAGCACACTCGAGGAGTCCAATACTAAAAATTGAACTACCAGAATAGGTAGTCAGTTTAGGAACGCTACAACACTCGGTCAGTTTGAGACTAGATTTTAGCATATCAGAGTTGAGAATGTGGGCTTCTACAGCCACACCAATCCATATCCTTCCTTACAGTTAACGGGGATTCCCTTTTAAAACTAGTGTATGAGTGTGAAAATCTAGCCTCGCCTCAGACTACTGACCAAATTTCTAAAGCGTCTACTACAATTCTCCGAGCACACTCGAGGAGTCCAATACTAAAAATTGGTTGGTACGAAACATGGAAGGGAGTGAGTGAGTTTTGTCAACTTTCAGTCTAGATTTTCACATTCAGTATAATGGTATTAGGTGAATATCACACCCTTTGAATGTAGTCACGATACGAATGCTATGACTGTATCAGACCACAATTTTTGTAACTCTGCGAGATGCTAAAAATCTAGCCTCATAAAACCTCAGTTTAAAAAAAAAAAAATCATAAAACCTCAGTGAAAGTTGATCCCTCCATTTTTCGTTCCACCGCTACTACCTAGGTTGGGCAACCAGAATAATTTCGCCAGTTTCTTCACTCAAGAACAGGCTCTCAGAGAATCCACCATACGCAAAAGACTGGGTAGAACTCTGATCCTGAACCACCCTAACATGAAAGAGATACTGGACGAGGGCAGGTACATGCTGGGAGTGGGTGGAGGCGGTTCGGCCCTACTAACTCCGGCCACCATGACGCTGAACGAATCCACCCTGATCAGTCAACAACCACTGAAATGCGAGGATGGTACGACCGAAGGAGAACAGCACCGAAGGTTGATGGTGAACCCCTTCGACATGGGTTACATCTCCAACAACAAATCCAAGTACCTGGCCGGCGATGGACGTTGGTGCGCCTACGTACAAGTGAGTGCACCCACCCAGTCTAGCGGTCTCGTGAACCACACAGTCTTCGACATCAAGACCCAACACAACCTAGATAGACACATCATCGAGGATAACATCAAGGGTAAAAGTGAACCTTCCAATATGTCATTGGCCAACGGTGAAGTATTGGACGTTCAACAACTAGTCCCTCGCGTCTGGTCCACCGATGCCGTCCAACCACTCACCAGCTCTCTGTCGTCCAAAGTTGACCGAGTGTAGTCACGAAGTCGAAATTCTGCCCGATCTATTGTAATAGATGGCCACGATGGATGTTGATAACGAAAGACTTAACGCTAACACCTCGTCCGCCGAGCTGAAAAGAAACAAACTCCACAGACTCTTGGAAAGCAACATAAGCGCTAGAAACGGTAACAGGAATGGCGTCAACATAGACCAGAAGTCGGGTGTTATGAGAATTATGGACGAAGACATTCCCAACAACCGAAAGTGTTACACTCAACTGTTGGGCTCGATGGTGAAGATGTACCTCCACGACACACTCAACGATAACTCCAACCAGAGCAGTGGTGGTGGTAGTAGTAGCAGCAACAACAACAATGGTAACGGTAACGGAAGATTCGACGATATGTTCCACAGAGCGAAGGATGTACGCAACAAACAAATGGGCTTCGACACATTTTTGGAAGACATACTCAAGTATCTCGAAGCGTTCGCTAGAGTCGGTGGCAGACCGACATCGACCAACGGTGTAGCCTACGAGATGGCCAAACGTATCCAACTACACAAGATCAATCACGATAGGTCCCTTGCCGAAAATATGGGAGAGAGTTCCCGATTGGATTTGGTGAACCTATCTTCCTTGGTTGGACAAAACGTTGGTCGGTAACAACACGGACGCTGCCAGTTCACTACAGAACACCATCAAGGCTTGGAACATCATCTACAAACTCAAGTCGAAAATCAACGATACCATCAACACCCTAAAGCTGGCTAACGGAGATGGTAGTAGCACTAACACCACCGAGTTGAACTCGGCCCTCGACTCGAACTGCTCTCTTGAGTTGTGGACAGAAACTCTATAACATGATGATGAGACTCATAGCTGGAGCGGACGTTGCCGTCGGACAACAGGTGAGACTGGCCCCTATGCTCAACTTACTCTGCGATGGAAAGGGAGTGGGTAACTCGGAAGACGATCTAATGTCTAAAATGCTGGAAGTCATGCACACGAACGATCTCATGCTATCTCAACAGGATAGAGTCTCGACGTCTTCGAGTATCGACCAGTGCGGTCTTATGGAACACGGTCTGGCGTACGAAACGAAGGGTTTCTGTGAAGAAGATGGCCTGAACAACCCGTTCAAGCAGCGACGAGGAGGAGGAGGGAGATTGTACATTTGGAGGCAATGAGAGACCGGGAGACGTTGGGTCTAACCTAGACGTGAATTCCCTATTCAAAGCCTATATCAGCAAAGGCGAAGACGGCGATAAGATTCGTCGACAGATCGCTGATGCGGTAATAACATAGAACAACATCGGGATGGACAAGGCATTCTTGGATGCTAGTAAGTTGGATATCCGAGGTCTACTCCCGACGGAACAAACCTTTGGCGACAAGCCTCTAAAACTAACATCGGACCAAGACCAAATGGTATTCAACATAACCAAAACTCTCCTCTCTAACAAGAAACTCTTCGAACAAACCTATCAGCAAAGGCGAAGACGGCGATAAGATTCGTCGACAGATCGCTGATGCGGTAATAACATAGAACAACATCGGGATGGACAAGGCATTCTTGGATGCTAGTAAGTTGGATATCCGAGGTCTACTCCCGACGGAACAAACCTTTGGCGACAAGCCTCTAAAACTAACATCGGACCAAGACCAAAGGGTATTCAACATAACCAAAACTCTCCTCTCTAACAAGAAACTCTTCGAACAAACCATACGAGGTTTAGCCAACATCAACGCTGGGTCCGTAGGTTGAGACGGTCAATATTCTTTCCTCACCGAATATTACAGAAGCCTGAATCGTAAGAGTAACGCGGGTTCACACTCGGGACAGTGTGGATTCAGCGCTAGTCTAAAACCCAATGGTAGGTTCCAACAAGAGGTTGATCCCGACATGGGTAACTCTATCGTTAATTCGTATTGGGTGTCCACATAGTGACGACGTGGCGGATGACGTATGGTGGCTCAGTGGCGGGTGGTGGCTAGGTTGGTTGGTGGTAGTAGATGCGCGGGAGGGGATAGTGTTGGATATAAGCACCAGGCAGTCTCCCAATATGCTCAGCCTGCGCATACCCCCAGCCGCCACAACATAAACTGCCACCGTCATCATAACCACCAGCACCAGCACCACCAGGCGAGTGTATTTTTGGGTCGGCCACTGCTAACGTCGACATGGAACCGGACACTACTTCAACCTCCGATCTTAACATCAACTTCAAGCCAGAACTCGGATCGGACGACTGTTACCGCACACACTTTAAGGGAGGTGTGTTAGAGACAAATTCGGGCGGGTTGGGTGTCGGAGTGTGGTTCGATACTACGACAGTCTAGTGAGCAACGACCAATCCACCAAACTCATCAAGAACTTCGCTAAGCAAAACAGAGTGATCCCGGGCAGATTCATCATAAACTCGCAGTTCCTCAAAGATGTGGTCGCCAGGTTCTTCGATACCATAACCCCGAGTGAGCTGGTGATCTTCAACCCATCGACGTACAGTATGTTAGCAGAGGCGTTCACATCTTCGTGGTGTTCGTCGAGTAAGAGCGATGCACCATTCGGTTGTGTGGGATATGAAATGCACAACGAACTGTGGACGTTGAGTGGAGTGGAGCCTAGACCATTTTCTAGAAGAGTGTGGCGAAACTTTCGAAGATAGCATCGTATTGAAAGACAATCTCCCAATTTGGTACTCGAAAGAAGAGGCACCAACTCCACACTCTCTCAGTCGAGGTACAGGCCGAAATTGGACGCTCCCGACACCACCAAACGACTGAAGACCAAGCTCCAAAACGCCCACATGAAGGATATCCTATTCGACATCAACTTTAGGAGATCGTCAACTTCTCCATGATCAACATTCTAACCAAGTACAAAAAGGTTAGTCTGCAAGAGGATATTCTACAGGTTATGCTCGTCCAGTTTAGTGCGCTACACAACACGATGATCAATACCAGGTTCTGGGGTCTGGTGGGCAAGATCACCTCTCTGTTTGAACTGAAGATAGTAGAGAAGTACATGAATGAGATCCACGACTGCACCTGGTGTAACAAGAACTGTTCTAACATTATCGTCAGAGCACACAACGAGCTAGAGTGGAATCACCGAGCACCTATGGTCGCGAACGAAATCTTCGATGACCAAAACATGAAGATAGAGCACTTAGAGTTGAAGAACATCACCATTAACCGTCGACTCTTCACTCACATCTTCCAGTCACACAAGAGGAGAATTCTCAAGTTTGCCAACGATCACATTCTGGTCTACAACCCTCGGTTGGGGGAGTACATGTCGGCCATCGAAGAGATATTGAGTCGGGACGAGGTTGTATCATCACCGTCATCTACACAAAAGTGCCAGACGATAGACGCCAGTCTAGTGAGACTGAACAACCAAAAGTTCGAGGATGCGATCAGGTTCGCCAACTTCCATCATAGTATAATAGACATGGTGTGCGGTGTGTACTTGAAAGAAATAGAGATGGGGAGACTAAGGAGTCGGACGATCGAGGAGCTACTCATCTGCTGGGGTGTGAGCGAGAAGACCTTACTAGAAATGTTGGGACAACACCGAAAAGCTTTCTACCGCAATAATCAGAACTTGTACGTCCATAAGAAGTACGGTACCGTGAGTCGACCAGACAACGATAATGAAAACAGCGACAGGAGTAGTAGTAGTAGTAGTATCAATGGTGGTGGTGTTACTGCTGGTGCTGGTGCTGGTGGAGCCAGTTGTAGTTATAACACCGAAGCGTACGAACCTACATTATTCGTCCCCACTCTCCAACTACCCCTACTGGACAAGGTACACCACAAGATTGTGTGTCTCATCTTCGGATTCGTAGACGACTGTAACGGTTTAGGTTACACCCTAGTGAACTGCGCCAAGTATCTAATGATACTGGAGGCTACGCTAGCCACCCCGTACCAAAAGCCAGTACTACAACCTCGAACTGACTCTCCTGATCGCATTGTGTCAACAGCTTTCACATTCCAATGTTCAGAGTTGGGTATATAGCTCTACACCCCTCGACCAGACGACCCAATCGGCCATAGATAAGCTATTTGGACATACACATTCTGACACCAGCAGGGCTGAACAGTTTCTACACAAACAGATAGAGGATGAATCGAGCGACAACTTCCAGTAGAAGTAGTCGAGGAGCCTCATCACCCAAAAAGCGCGCCGCTAGTAAGAAGAGAAAGAAGAGTGGCGGTGAAGATGACGACGACCAGAGGAATAAGAAGAGGAGAAAGAACAAAAAGAGGAGGAACGAGTATCACGACGACGAAAATTATGAGGGCCCTTTTGAACATGGTATGCTACAATATTGGGTAGTGATAGATTACAACTTCGAAAATGTGTGCAATGATGGTCAACGCGTTCTCAACTGCCTACGACCGAACGGAGACTTCTCGATCATAGTACTGAAACCCATGGCCGGAGAAATGGATTGGCACAGACCCGACCATAGTGATGATATAGACACGTCCGAGTTCAAATTGTACACCCAGTTTCTGCTGTCTAATATTCCAGATCACCTCAAAGTTGTCATATCCAAAGTGTCCATCATGGAAATCGAGAACTTGAAAGACACAAAGGTGACCAGCATCATCAACGGCAAAGTTGAAAAACAGAGCTTGGACGACTTTATGGCCGACACTACAAAACTACCTAGTTGCCTCTATCTGGGCAGTAAAGAGTTCCACTTCAATATGGTCTTTCAAGACTCTCTCATAGATAGGATATATGCTGCCAACAACTTTAGGCTTCAAAGTATTCAACTATGGGATTTAGATTGAGGAATCAATAAAAATGTGACATGTTTTTGGTATATTTTTACCCTTTATTCTTAGTTTTAGGTGAATAGAATGTAGTAACGATACGGAGGCCACATTGGCAAGTAAAATCTACCCTCGGACTCACACATTTGTTGTAACGTAGCCAAAATCACTACTCAACTCAACATCATCTCCTTTTTTGGTCAGTCTGAGGCTAGATTTTCACATTCAGTAGTCTGGTTTTTAGGTGAATATCACACACGTTAACTTTAGTCATGCTATGAATGGTATGGCTGTACAAGTCCACATATCTCAACTCTGAGATGCTAAAAATCTAGCCTAAGACTGCCTCTCAAATCGAGACACTAAAAGTTGGAAACCCCCACACCTCGACTTTGAGAGGTCAGACAAATTTGGTAGTCACATTCTTGAACACAACAATCGGAGTGAGTTTGGCCAACTTTAGTTTCTCGATTCGCTAGGTAGTCAGTTTAGAGGGACGCTACAACACTTGGTCAGTCCGAGGCTTAGATTTCCACATTCATTATACTGGTTTTAGGTGAATATCACACCCGTTAACTGTAGTCATTGGTATGGTTGTAGAAGTCCAATTTTTCAACTATGAGATGCTAAAATATAACCTCTGACTGACCAAATTTCAAACACAGCTCTCCGATAAATCGAAAACTGCTAGCGAGTGGTGTGGGTGTGTACTGAAAATTCAACTACCAAAAATTATTCTGGTCGCTCGACCAAATAGCGTTGGCACGAAAAATGGAGGAAGTGTGTTTTATCAAATTTCAGTTTCTCTATTCTATACTTTCTCTAGTATTCTCTAATTTCTAAAGCATCTCTCCGAGAGTGGGAGTGAGATTGAGACTACCAAAAAAAATTCTGGTCGCTCGACCGATGGTACGAAAAATGGAGGGATTGTATTTTGTCAACTTTAGTTTCTCGATCACTCTAGTTGGGTGATAGGAGAGATGCTTTAGAAATTTGGTCAGCCTGAGGCTGGTTTAGTGGACTGGTTTTAGGTGAATATGTCCTAAACTATCAAGATTGTATTAGGGGGTTACGAAATACAAGATATACCAGGAGTCTTTTATTTGGAAACCACCACACCACCACGCCCAGCCTCTGATTTGTCCATAGGGTGTCTGCAGCCCGGACAGTTGAAGTTGGACCCTAACATGTTCAGACATTCACCGCAGAGATAGGTCCTACATTGTATATTGTACATCTTGTTCACGAGATGTCTCGAGGCATATGGCACATGAATTCAGTTTGAAGATGTGAAGTTCTGGGTCGGTGATGTTTTCACCGCAGACCGTCTTGACCAAATCTATACTCTCTGGAGTCGTAAACCACTGACCATCATCGAGTATCTTGTCCAATTCTGAGGCATCAGAGCCTGAGAATGCCAGCAGTTTCGAAATATGTGTAGCTCTTGGCGAGTTGAGCTTTGTTTTTCCAATTATCGCACATCAGGTCCAATTTGAGTCCAGTTTGGGCTTTGAGTACCGCATTCACTTCATCCGGTCGAAAGATTTCAGGCACCGTTACATCATTGTTGTTGGTGACAATTTCGCGACATTTGACTGTTTTGTCGTCTAGTTCCATTTCATTCTCAGCCGAACTCTCTTCCCTAACTTTGGCGATCAGGAAGTCTCGACCCTGATTGTCGATGGCAACCAGTTCTCCTTTTTCCACCTCCTCGGCCAGCCACTCGAATTGGTAGATAGCAAACTGAATTGTCAGGGTGTGGTTGATTCCTTCTCCTTTTCCTCCTCCTCCGTTCACCGCAGCCGCTGCCATATATTGGTTGGCGTAGAGTCCCAGAGATTTAGCGTTAGCTTCGTTCTTGATGGCCCGAATGGTTCTGCAGTCTACACATCTGTGCATACTGACTTGGGCTGGAGCGCTAGGGTACCTGAACACCGTGTATAGCTTCTTGCAGTCTGTACACCTCAACATCACCTTCATAATATCATCATCGTCGTCGCCTTTCTTCTCGACGATACCACCCACCCCCGCTTCTGGTTGCGACGGTGACTGCGAAGGTTGACTGCTTGACATTTGGGTTTAGCATCCAACGTCAGTCAGAAGGCGGTCAACACTTGATTCGTCACCTTGGAGTCTGGGTACCTTTCAGCAATCTGACAATACATGCACACCACCGCGGACGGCGTCTCGAACAGCTCACGGAAAATGAGGTTCTTGCACATGATACACTCGATTCTTGTGACACTAGCGTAGGTAGTAACATCAGCGACGAAGGTTTTGTGTGGGTGGACAAAGATCACATTTGTGTTCTTGCACACCACCAACATGGCATCCAACTGGGAACTCGAAGCGAGTTGATCGATGAAATTCTGAGGCAGGTATTTGCGCACATTTTGGCGTAGTGTGGTGTTCCTACATGCGTTGTCGTACATTGTCGGAAAGAACCGTCCATTATCCTCAACCATCCCACCAAAGTCCATCTCCTGCATAGTCTGTATGGCACTCAATTTCATCCCTGTTTCGCAGTACCGTGGCGCACATCATCATCGTGTTGAAGCAGTGTGTGTGTTGGAAAGATACATTGATATCCAACAGACAAAACAGTACTTGGATGGGACTATAACGTCGTTCGGAGCGCGGATGGCCTAAATGACCAGGCGGGATACACTCCAGTCTCTTCCCGTCCAAACTTTTCCCAGTCTAGTTGGGTGTCAGCGTGTACGTAACCCCCTTGACGAAATTTGTCACCCACTTCAACGTCACAACTCCGCACATCCCCAACAATTCTGTAGTAGTAGGCGGCGGTGCAATCTCAATATCTGGGTTCAGTAGTAGAACTCCACCGTTGTCGGCCGTTGCAGTTTCAGAGATGGTGGTAGCGATGAAGTCTTGGGCCACATATCCATATCTCATCTTCTTCAAATTGTCGTATGTGGATTGGTCTCGGCATTGCCTTTTGAGAGCCATGTTCAGATCCTGAGTATGTTGCTTATTTGGGCTACAGTCGGCCACGAATCCCTTGATGTACGCCCCGACAATGGTAAAGTTGACAACCAGACCTGCCAACTCCTTGTCATCACGGGCGGTTTCGATAATCATTTGAGCATTATTGGAGTAATTCTCCGGCTGCTGCTGTTGCTCTCCTCGTCGAAAGATGCAGTCATATTTGGCCATAGTGTCGTTGGTGGTGTTTTCTGAAGCGTGAAGTGGAAGAATTCGAAGACCCGTTTACCATTTTCCACTTTCTTGATGTTTGGATCGTCATTCACCCAAAACTTTGTAGAGTTGATCAATGTTTCACATTCCAATCCCAGTTGGTTAGCGATGTCGAAACTCCTCAGTTCTTTTCCCAACAGGCTCTGAATGTTCAAATTGTTCCCGAAAGTCGAATGGACCAGACTGCGCATGATGTCGGTCGTGACCAGTTTGGTAGCACTGTCAGCATAGTAATGTCCGTCTTCGATCTCGATGATACTGCATCTCTGGATGGGCGTATTGTTGTCGTTCGTGTTGGTTATCACCTCTTCCAATTTCATGTAGCCTTTGAGTGGGTATAGTGTATGCTGGTTGGAAGTGGCCACGATCACCATCAGTTTGGCGTTATTGAAATTCAGTTGTTGGGCAATGTACTGGGGTGTAGCCTTCGACATGACAAATTCTAACTTCTCCCCGACGTGCTGGGCGTAATGTGACATCTCTTTAGATAACTCGATATCCAAATCCTTCGCCAATCCCCTTTCGAAGAAACGGCCGTCCTCGTCGGTTATGATGCACCCGAATGTCGAAATCCCGAAATAGAATCGATTGCTAGGAGAATGGCGCTACATGAAGCTTCATACCCGATCGGGCCTCCCCCTTTCACGCCATCAACCAGGGTAGCCAGGAACTTGTTTGTGGATTCGATGTCAGTGAACTTGTGTCGAGATAGTCCATTCGAGGTGTGGTCGAAATCCTTGAATGTGATCAGCTTCAATTCTAACCGAGTGAAGAGTTTCATCAGACGAGCCACGTTACGGATGGCGAGGGTCGATTTTTGAATAACTGATCCCATACTGCCAGTGGCATCCAGGAGGAAGATAACCTTCAGCGAATCGTTCATGGTGGCGTCTTTGGTGTGTGCCTTATGAAGGGTTGTTACTGATGGTTCAAGGCCTGGTTTGGTTGTTATTCTGGTGAGGCTCTAGACCCCCTTATATACCAAACATGTTATCTCTGTTGGCGTGATAAGATAATACCTCAGAGTATACCAAATCCATACACACCTCCATTTTAAGAGACATGCAATATTTCGCCGAAAGGTGACTACAACTTCTCGGCGAGGGGCTCAATGTGAGAATGGTACCTTCCTCGCCGAGCCCCAGGTTTTAGAGAGAAGTCAGTTGGCATCAATTCACACAAAACGTTGAGTCCCCCACAAAACGTTGAGTCCCCCATCCACATTTTCAACGCCATCTGTGCCAGAGTTTAATACTCTATAAATTGAGATACCCCATACTATGTAGTAGCCTTCTCGGGCTATGGATATCCCACCTCGAGATCCAACTAAGATCCGATGAACCGTCAAAACGTTGAGTTTTGAGACTGTCCGGGTTACTGTATGAGCCAGCAACCCGTATACACGATTCTGATCCCGACACAGACTGTTGAGAGAAATATTTTGACAGTTCGTCGGATCTTAGTTGAATCTCGTAGTGTTGAAAATGATGGGTGGGAACTCAACGTTTTGACAACAGTTCATCGGATCTAGTTGAATCTCAAGGTGGTATATCCATAACGCGTGAAGGCTAATACATAGTATGGGGTATCTCAAGTTATAGAGGAGAATTGAAAATGTGGATGGGAACTCAACGTTTTGACGTCAACTTTCAGTTTCTCGAATATCTAGGTAGTCAGTTTAGGAACGCTACAACACTCGGTCAGTTTGAGACTAGATTTTAGCATATCAGAGTTGAGAATGTGGGCTTCTACAGCCACACCAATCCGTAACCTTACTACAGTTAACGGGTGTGATATTCCCTTAAAACTAGTGTACTGAGTGTGAAAATCTAGCCTCAGACTGACCAAATTTCTAAAGCATCTACAAATCTCCGAGCACACTCGAGGAGTCCAATACTAACATTTGAACTACCAAAAATTATTCTTGTAGTTCAACCTAGGTAGGTAGTTCAACTTTTAGTATTGGATTCCTCGAGTGTGCTTGGAGATTTGTAGACGCTTTAGAAATTTGGTCAGTCTGAGGCTAGATTTCCACATTCAGTACACTGGTTTTAGGTGAATATCACACACGTTAACTGTAGTAAGGTTACGGACTGGTGTGGCTGTAGAAGCCCACATTCTCAACTCTGATATGCTAAAATATAGTCTCAAACTGACCGAGTGTTGTATCGTTCCTAAACTGACTACCTAGATATTCGAGAAACTGAAAGTCGACAAAACTCACTCCCTCCATTTTTCGTACAACGCTACTACCTAGGTTGAACTACCAGAATAATTTTTGGTAGGTCAACTTTTAGTATGCAGATGCTTTAGAAATTTGGTCAATCTGAGGCTAGATTTCCACAGTCAGTCCACTAGTTTTAGGTGAATATCACACCACATTGAAGGTAGTCATGCTATGGATGATATGGCTGGGCCAGGCCACAATCTCAGCTCTGAGATGCTAAAAAATCTAACCTCGGACTAACCAAGTGGTCGAACAAGAAAGCTGGAGTGTCCTCACTTGTTCGTACCGCCGCTATCATACATCCTAGGTTGAGATATCAGAAACATGGTAGTCCAATTTCCGAGTGGTCGGAGAGACGCTTTATAAATTAGAGACAACTAGAGAAATTATAGAATAGAGAAACTGAAAGTTGACAAAATATAGTCCCCTACATTTTTCGTACCACCGCTACTACCTAGGTTGGGCGACCAGAATAATTTTTGGTAGTTTTTTAGTTTTTACCACTTGACTTGACTACCACGAGTGATCGGGGGAGATGCTTTAGAAATTTGGTCAGTCTGAGGCTAGATTTCCACAGTCAGTGCACTGGTTTTAGGTGAATATCACACCACATTGAAGGTAGTCATGCTAGGGGTGATATGGCTGATCTTGAGTGATCGGAGACGCTTTAGAAATTAGAGACAACTAGAGAAAATGGAGAATATAGAAACTGAAATTTGATAAAACTCACTCCCTTCGTACCAACGCTTTCTTGATCGAGCTACCAGAATAATTTTTGGTAGTTCAATTTTTGTAAACCCGCTACCAGATCCTCGAGTGTGATGCTGCAGACGCTTTAGAAATTTGGCCTGTCTGAGGCTAGATTTCCACAGTAGTGCACTGGTTTTAGGTGAATATCACACCACATTGAAGGTAGTCATGCTAGGGGTGATATGGCTGGACCAGGCCACATTCTCAGCTCTGAGATGCTAAACTATACCCTCGGACTAACCAAGTATTGTTAGCATCCCCAAACTGACTACCTAGATACTCGAGAAACTGAAAGTTGATCCCTCCATTTTTCGTACCACCGCTACTACCTAGGTTGGGCAACCAGAATAATTTCGCCAGTTTCTTCACTCAAGAACAGGCTCTCAGAGAATCCACCATACGCAAAAGACTGGGTAGAACTCTGATCCTGAACCACCCTAACATGAAAGAGATACTGGACGAGGGCAGGTACATGCTGGGAGTGGGTGGAGGCGGTTCGGCCCTACTAACTCCGGCCACCATGACGCTGAACGAATCCACCCTGATCAGTCAACAACCACTGAAATGCGAGGATGGTGCGACCCAAGGAGAACAGCACCGAAGGTTGATGGTGAACCCCTTCGACATTGGTACATCTCCAAATCCAAGTACCTGGCCGGCGATGGACGTTGGTGCGCCTACGTACAAATGAGTGCACCCACCCAGTCTAGCGGTCTCGTGAACCACACAGTCTTCGACATCAAGACCCAACACAACCTAGATAGACACATCATCGAAAATAACATCAAGGGTAAAAGTGAACCTTCCAAAATGACATTGGCCAACGGTGAAGTATTGGACGTTCAACAACTAGTCCCTCGCGTCTGGTCCACCGATGCCGTCCAACCACTCACCAGCTCTCTGTCGTCCAAGGCGCTACAGTTGACCGAGTGTAGTCACGAAGTCGAAATTCTGCCCGATCTATTGCAAGCCACCTCGGCCACGATGGATGTTGATAACGAAAGACTTAACGCTAACACCTCGTCCGCCGAGCTGAAAAGAAACAAACTCCACAGACTCTTGGAAAGCAACATAAGCGCTAGAAACGGTAACAGGAATGGCGTCCACATAGACCAGAAGTCGGGTGTTATGAGAATTATGGACGAAGACATTCCCAACAACCGAAAGTGTTACACTCAACTGTTGGGCTCGATGGTGAAGATGTACCTCCACGACACACTCAACGATAACACCAACCAGAGCAGTGGTGGTGGTAGTAGTAGCAGCAACAACAACAACAATGGTAACGGTAACGGAAGATTCGACGATATGTTCCACAGAGCGAAGGATGTACGCAACAAACAAATGGGCTTCGACACATTTTTGGAAGACATACTCAAGTATCCCGAAGCGTTCGCTAGAGTCGGTGGCAGACCGACATCGACCAACGGTGTAGCCTACGAGATGGCCAAACGTATCCAACTACACAAGATCAATCACGATAGGTCCCTCGCCGAAAATATGGGAGAGAGTTCCCGATTGGATTTGGTCAACCTATCTTCCTTGGTGGACAAAACGTTGGTCGGTAACAACACGGACGCTGCCAGTTCACTACAGAACACCATCAAGGCTTGGAACATCATCTACAAACTCAAGTCGAAAATCAACGATACCATCAACACCCTAAAGCTGGCTAACGGAGATGGTAGTAGCACTAACACCACCGAGTTGAACTCGGCCCTCGACTCGAACTGCTCTCTTGAGTTGTGGACAGAAACTCTATAACATGATGATACGACTCATAGCTGGAGCGGACGTTGCCGTCGGACAACAGGTGAGACTGGCCCCTATGCTCAACTTACTCTGCGATGGAAAGGGAGTGGGTAACTCGGAAGACGATCTAATGTCTAAAATGCTGGAAGTCATGCACACGAACGATCTCATGCTATCTCAACAGGATAGAGTCTCGACGTCTTCGAGTATCGACCAGTGCGGTCTTATGGAACACGGTCTAGCGTACGAAACGAAGGGTTTCTGTGAAGAAGATGGCCTGAACAACCCGTTCAAGCAGCGACGAGGAGGAGGAGGAGGAGATTGTACATTTGGAGGCAATGAGAGACCGGGAGACGTTGGGTCTAACCTAGACGTGAATTCCCTATTCAAAGCCTATATCAGCAAAGGCGAAGACGGCGATAAGATTCGTCGACAGATCGCTGATGCGGTAATAACATAGAACAACATCGGGATGGACAAGGCATTCTTGGATGCTAGTAAGTTGGATATCCGAGGTCTACTCCCGACGGAACAAACCTTTGGCGACAAGCCTCTAAAACTAACATCGGACCAAGACCAAATGGTATTCAACATAACCAAAACTCTCCTCTCTAACAAGAAACTCTTCGAACAAACCATACGAGGTTTAGCCAACATCAACGCTGGGTCCGTAGGTTGAGACGGTCAATATTCTTTCCTCCCCGAATATTACAGAAGCCTGAATCGTAAGAGTAACGCGGGTTCACACTCGGGACTGTGTGGATTCAGCGCTAGTCTAAAACCCAATGGTAGGTTCCAACAAGAGGTTTATCCCGACATGGGTAACTCTATCGTTAATTCGTATTGGGTGTCCACATAGTGACGACGTGGCGGATGACGTATGGTGGCTCAGTGGCGGGTGGTGGCTAGGTTGGTTGGTGGTAGTAGATGCGCGGGAGGGGATAGTGTTGGATATAAGCACCAGGCAGTCTCCCAATATGCTCAGCCTGCGCATACCCCCAGCCGCCACAACATAAACTGCCACCGTCTCATAACCACCAGCACCAGCACCACCAGGCGAGTGTATTTTTGGGTCGGCCACTGCTAACGTCGACATGGAACCGGACACTACTTCAACCTCCGATCTTAACATCAACTTCAAGCCAGAACTCGGATCGGACGACTGTTACCGCACACACTTTAAGGGAGGTGTGTTAGAGAAAAATTCGGGCGGGATGGGTGTCGGAGTGTGGTTCGATACTAAATACTACGACAGTCTAGTGAGCAACGACCAATCCACCAAACTCATCAAGAACTTCGCTAAGCAAAACAGAGTGATCCCGGGCAGATTCATCATAAACTCGCAGTTCCTCAAAGATGTGGTCGCCAGGTTCTTCGATACCATAACCCCGAGTGAGCTGGTGATCTTCAACCCATCGACGTACAGTATGTTAGCAGAGGCGTTCACATCTTCGTGGTGTTCGTCGAGTAAGAGCGATGCACCATTCGGTTGTGTGGGATATGAAATGTACAACGAACTGTGGACGTTGAGTGGAGTGGAGCCTAACATCCTAGACCTTTTCCTAGAAGAGTGTGGCGAAACTTTCGAAGATAGCATCGTATTGAAAGATAATCTCCCAATTTGGTACTCGAAAGAAGAGGCATCAACCCCACACTCTCAGTCGAGGTACAGGCCGAAATTGGACGCTCCCGACACCACCAAACGACTGAAGACCAAGCTCCAAAACGCCCACATGAAGGATATCCTATTCGACATCAACTTTAGGAGATCGTCAACTTCTCCATGATCAACATTCTAACCAAGTACAAAAAGGTTAGTCTGCAAGAGGATATTCTACAGGTTATGCTCGTCCAGTTTAGTGCGCTACACAACACGATGATCAATACCAGGTTCTGGGGTCTGGTGGGCAAGATCACCTCTCTGTTTGAACTGAAGATAGTAGAGAAGTACATGAATGAGATCCACGACTGCACCTGGTGTAACAAGAACTGTTCTAACATTATCGTCAGAGCACACAACGAGCTAGAGTGGAATCACCGAGCACATATGGTCGCGAACGAAATCTTCGACGACCAAAACATGAAGATAGAGCACTTAGAGTTGAAGAACATCACCATTAACCGTCGACTCTTCACTCACATCTTCCAGTCACACAAGAGGAGAATTCTCAAGTTTGCCAACGATCACATTCTGGTCTACAACCCTCGGTTGGGGGAGTACATGTCGGCCATCGAAGAGATATTGAGTCGGGACGAGGTTGTATCATCACCGTCATCTACACAAAAGTGCCAGACGATAGACGCCAGTCTAGTGAGACTGAACAACCAAAAGTTCGAGGATGCGATCAGGTTCGCCAACTTCCATCATAGTATAATAGACATGGTGTGCGGTGTGTACTTGAAAGAAATAGAAATGGGGAGACTAAGGAGTCGGACGATCGAGGAGCTACTCATCTGCTGGGGTGTGAGCGAGAAGACCTTACTAGAAATGTTGGGACAACACCGAAAAGCTTTCTACCGCAATAATCAGAACTCGTACGTCCATAAGAAGTACGGTACCGTGAGTCGACCAGACAACGATAATGAAAACAGCGACAGGAGTAGTAGTAGTAGTAGTATCAATGGTGGTGGTGTTACTGCTGGTGCTGGTGCTGGTGGAGCCAGTTGTAGTTATAACACCGAAGCGTACGAACCTACATTATTCGTCCCCACTCTCCAACTACCCCTACTGGACAAGGTACACCACAAGATTGTGTGTCTCATCTTCGGATTCGTAGACGATAGTAACGGTTTAGGTTACACCCTAGTGAACTGCGCCAAGTATCTAATGATACTGGAGGCTACGCTAGCCACCCGTACCAAAAGCCAGTACTACAACCTCGAACTGACTCTCCTGATCGCATTGTGTCAACAGCTTTCACATTCCAATGTTCAGAGTTGGGTATATAGCTCTACACCCCTCGACCAGACGACCCAATCGGCCATAGATAAGCTATTTGGACATACACATTCTGACACCAGCAGGGCTGAACAGTTTCTACACAAACAGATAGAGGATGAATCGAGCGACAACTTCCAGTAGAAGTAGTCGAGGAGCCTCATCACCCAAAAAGCGCGCCGCTAGTAAGAAGAGAAAGAAGAGTGACGGTGAAGATGACGACGACCAGAGGAATAAGAAGAGGAGAAAGAACAAAAAGAGGAGGAACGAGTATCACGACGACGAAAATTATGAGGGCCCTTTTGAACATGGTATGCTTCAATATTGGGTAGTGATAGATTACAACTTCGAAAATGTGTGCAATGATGGTCAACGCGTTCTCAACTGCCTACGACCGAACGGAGACTTCTCGATCATAGTACTGAAACCCATGGCCGGAGAAATGGATTGGCACAGACCCGACCATAGTGATGATATAGACACGTCCGAGTTCAAATTGTACACCCAGTTTCTGCTGTCTAATATTCCAGATCACCTCAAAGTTGTCATATCCAAAGTGTCCATCATGGAAATCGAGAACTTGAAAGACACCAAGGTGACCAGCATCATCAACGGCAAAGTTGAAAAACAGAGCTTGGACGACTTTATGGCCGACACTACAAAACTACCTAATTGCCTCTATCTGGGCAGTAAAGAGTTCCACTTCAATATGGTCTTTCAAGACTCTCTCATAGATAGGATATATGCTGCCAACAATATATACCCCAACTTTAGGCTTCAAAGTATTCAACTATGGGATTTAGATTGAGGAATCAATAAAAATGTGACATGTTTTTGGTATATTTTTACCCTTTATTCTTAGTTTTAGGTGAATAGAATGTAGTAACGATACGGAGGCCACATTGGCAAGTAAAATCTACCATCGGACTCACACATTTGTTGTAGCGTAGCCAAAATCACTCCTCAACTCAACATCATCTCCTTTTTTGGTCAGTCTGAGGCTAGATTTTCACATTCAGTTGTCTGGTTTTTAGGTGAATATCACACACGTTAACTTTAGTCATGCTATGAATGGTATGGCTGTACAAGTCCACATATCTCAACTCTGAGATGCTAAAAATCTAGCCTAAGACTGCCTCTCAAATCGAGACACTAAAAGTTGGAAACCCCCACACCTCGACTTTGAGAGGTCAGACAAATTTGGTAGTCACATTCTTGAACACAACACTGGGAGTGAGTTTGGCCAACTTTAGTTTCTCGATTCGCTAGGTAGTCAGTTTAGAGGGACGCTACAACACTTGGTCAGTCCGAGGGTTAGATTTCCACATTCATTATACTGGTTTTAGGTGAATATCACACCCGTTAACTGTAGTCATGCTATAGATTGGTATGGTTGTAGAAGTCCAATTTTTCAACTATGAGATGCTAAAATATAACCTCTGACTGACCAAATTTCAAACACAGCTCTCCGATAAATCGAAAACTGGTAGCGAGTGGTGTGGGTGTGTACTGAAAATTCAACTACCAAAAATTATTCTGGTCGCTCGACCAAATAGCGTTGGCACGAAAAATGGAGGAAGTGTGTTTTATCAAATTTCAGTTTCTCTATTCTAATACTTTCTCTAGTATTCTCTAATTTCTAAAGCATCTCTCCGAGAGTGGGAGTGAGATTGAGACTACCAAAAAAAATTCTGGTCGCTCGACCGATGGTACGAAAAATGGAGGGATTGTATTTTGTCAACTTTAGTTTCTCGATCACTCTAGTTGGGTGATAGGAGAGATGCTTTAGAAATTTGGTCAGTCTGAGGCTGGTTTAGTGGACTGGTTTTAGGTGAATATGTCCTAAACTTTCAAGATTGTATTAGGGGGTTACGAAATACAAGATATACCAGGAGTCTTTTATTTGGAAACCACCACACCACCACGCCCAGCCTCTGATTTGTCCATAGGGTGTCTGCAGCCCGGACAGTTGAAGTTGGACCCTAACATGTTCAGACATTCACCGCAGAGATAGGTCCTACATTGTATATTGTACATCTTGTTCACTGCAGTCTCGAGGCATATGGCACATGAATTCAGTTTTAAGAGGTGAAGTTCTGGGTCGGTGATGTTTTTACCGCAGACCGTCTTGACCAAATCTATACTCTCTGGAGTCGTAAACCACTGACCATCATCGAGTATCTTGTCCAATTCTGAGGCATCAGAGCCTGAGAATGCCAGCAGTTTCGAAATATGTGTAGCTCTTGGCGAGTTGAGCTTTGTTTTTCCAATTATCGCACATCAGGTCCAATTTGAGTCCAGTTTGGGCTTTGAGTACCGCATTCACTTCATCCGGTCGAAAGATTTCAGCCACCGTTACATCATTGTTGTTGGTGACAATTTCGCGACATTTGACTGTTTCGTCGTCTAGTTCCATTTCATTCTCAGCCGAACTCTCTTCAACTCTCTTTGGCGATCAGGAAGTCTCGACCCTGATTGTCGATGGCAACCAGTTCTCCTTTTTCCACCTTCTCGGCGAGCCACTCGAATTGGTAGATAGCAAACTGAATGGTCAGGGTGTGGTTGATTCCTTCTCCTTTTCCTCCTCCTCCGTTCACCGCAGCCGCCGCCATATATTGGTTGGCGTAGAGTCCCAGAGATTTAGCGTTAGCTTCGTTCTTGATGGCCCGAATGGTTCTGCAGTCTACACATCTGTGCATACTGACTTGGGCTGGAGCGCTAGGGTACCTGAACACCGTGTATAGCTTCTTGCAGTCTGTACACCTCAACATCACCTTCATGATATCATCATCGTCGTCGCCTTTCTTCTCGACGATACCACCCAACCCCCGCTTCTGGTTGCGACGGTGACTGCGAAGGTTGACTGCTTGACATTTGGGTTTAGCATCCAACGTCAGTCCGAAGGCGGTCAACACTTGATTCGTCACCTTGGAGTCGGGGTACCTTTCAGCAATCTGACAATACATGCACACCACCGCGGACGGCGTCTCGAACAGCTCACGGACTTCTCCCCGACGTGCTGGGCGTAATGTGACATCTCTTTAGATAACTCGATATCCAAATCCTTCGCCAATCCCCTTTCGAAGAAACGGCCGTCCTCGTCGGTTATGATGTAGATCAGAGCACCCGAATGTCGAAATCCCGAAATAGAATCGATTGCTAGGAGAATGGCGCTACATGAAGCTTCATACCCGATCGGGCCTCCCCCTTTCACGCCATCAACCAGGGTAGCCAGGAACTTGTTTGTGGATTCGATGTCAGTGAACTTGTGTCGAGATAGTCCATTCGAGGTGTGGTCGAAATCCTTGAATGTGATCAGCTTCAATTCTAACCGAGTGAAGAGTTTCATCAGACGAGCCACGTTACGGATGGCGAGGGTCGATTTTTGAATAACTGATCCCATACTGCCAGTGGCATCCAGGAGGAAGATAACCTTCAGCGAATCGTTCATGGTGGCGTCTTTGGTGTGTGCCTTATGAAGGGTTGTTACTGATGGTTCAAGGCCTGGTTTGGTTGTTATTCTGGTGAGGCTCTAGACCCCCTTATATACCAAACATGTTATCTCTGTTGGCGTGATAAGATAATACCTCAGAGTATACCAAATCCATACACACCTCCATTTTAAGAGACATGCAATATTTCGCCGAAAGGTGACTACAACTTCTCGGCGAGGGGCTCAATGTGAGAATGGTACCTTCCTCGCCGAGCCCCAGGTTTTAGAGAGAAGTCAGTTGGCATCAATTCACACAAAACGTTGAGTCCCCCACAAAACGTTGAGTCCCCCATCCACATTTTCAACGCCATCTGTGCCAGAGTTTAATACTCTATAAATTGAGATACCCCATACTATGTAGTAGCCTTCTCGGGCTATGGATATCCCACCTCGAGATTCAACTAAGATCCGATGAACCGTCAAAACGTTGAGTTCTACGACTGTCCGGGTTACTGTATGAGCCAGCAACCCGTATACACGATTCTGATCCCGACACAGACTGTTGAGAGAAATATTTTGACAGTTCGTCGGATCTTAGTTGAATCTCCAGGAGAGTTGAAAATGTTGGGTGGGAACTCAACGGATCTTAGTTGAATCTCGAGGTGGGATATCCGTAGTGTTGAAAATGATGGGTGGGAACTCAACGTTTTGACAACAGTTCATCGGATCTAGTTGAATCTCAAGGTGGTATATCCATAACGCGTGAAGGCTAATACATAGTATGGGGTATCTCAAGTTATAGAGGAGAATTGAAAATGTGGATGGGAACTCAACGTTTTGACGTCAACTTTCAGTTTCTCGAATATCTAGGTAGTCAGTTTAGGAACGCTACAACACTCGGTCAGTTTGAAACTAGATTTTAGCATATCAGAGTTGAGAATGTGGGCTTCTACAGCCACACCAATCCGTAACCTTACTACAGTTAACGGGTGTGATATTCCCTTAAAACTAGGTACTGAGTGTGAAAATCTAGCCTCAGACTGACCAAATTTCTAAAGCATCTACAAATCTCCGAGCACACTCGAGGAGTCCAATACTAACATTTGAACTACCAAAAATTATTCTTGTAGTTCAACCTAGGTAGGTTGTTCAACTTTTAGTATTGGACTCCTCGAGTGTGCTCGGAGATTTGTAGACGCTTTAGAAATTTGGTCAGTCTGAGGCTAGATTTCCACAGTCAGTACACTGGTTTTAGGTGAATATCACACACGTTAACTGTAGTAAGGTTACGGACTGGTGTGGCTGTAGAAGCCCACATTCTCAACTCTGATATGCTAAAATATAGTCTCAAACTGACCGAGTGTTGTATCGTTCCTAAACTGACTACCTAGATATTCGAGAAACTGAAAGTTGACAAAACTCACTCCCTCCATTTTTCGTACGAACGCTTTCTTGATCGAGCTACCAGAATAATTTTGGTAGTTCAACTTTTAGTATTGGACTCCTCGAGTGTGCTCGGAGATTTGTAGACGCTTTAGAAATTTGGTCAGTCTGAGGCTAGATTTCCACAGTCAGTTCACTGGTTTTAGGTGAATATCACACCCGTTAACTGTAGTAAGGTTACGGATTGGTGTGGCTGTAGAAGCCCACATTCTCAACTCTGATATGCTAAAATCTAGTCTCAAACTGACCGAGTGTTGTAGCGTTCCTAAACTGACTACCTAGATATTCGAGAAACTGAAAGTCGACAAAACTCACTCCCTCCATTTTTCGTACAACGCTACTACCTAGGTTGAACTACCAGAATAATTTTTGGTAGTTCAACTTTTAGTATGCAGATGCTTTAGAAATTTGGTCAATCTGAGGCTAGATTTCCACAGTCAGTCCACTAGTTTTAGGTGAATATCACACCACATTGAAGGTAGTCATGCTATGGATGATATGGCTGGGCCAGGCCACAATCTCAGCTCTGAGATGCTAAAAAATCTAACCTCGGACTAACCAAGTGGTCGAACAAGAAAGCTGGAGTGTCCTCACTTGTTCGTACCGCCGCTATCATACATCCTAGGTTGAGAGATCAGAAACATGGTAGTCCAATTTCCGAGTGGTCGGAGAGACGCTTTATAAATTAGAGACAACTAGAGAAATTATAGAATAGAGAAACTGAAAGTTGACAAAATATAGTCCCCTACATTTTTCGTACCACCGCTACTACCTAGGTTGGGCGACCAGAATAATTTTTGGTAGTTCAATTTTTAGTACACACCACTTGACTTGACTACCACGAGTGATCGGGGGAGATGCTTTAGAAATTTGGTCAGTCTGAGGCTAGATTTCCACAGTCAGTGCACTGGTTTTAGGTGAATATCACACCACATTGAAGGTAGTCATGCTAGGGGTGATATGGCTGATCTTGGGTGATCGGAGACGCTTTA
Source organism: Paralithodes platypus (assembly GCA_032716605.1). Taxonomy (NCBI): domain Eukaryota; kingdom Metazoa; phylum Arthropoda; class Malacostraca; order Decapoda; family Lithodidae; genus Paralithodes; species Paralithodes platypus. The sequence continues at coordinate 15,232,026 of CM064549.1, read as the reverse complement.
GAAATTAGAGACAACTAGAGAAAATGGAGAATATAGAAACTGAAATTTGATAAAACTCACTCCCTTCATTTTTCGTACCAACGCTTTCTTGATCGAGCTACCAGAATAATTTTTGGTAGTTCAATTTTTGTAAACCCGCTACCAGATCCTCGAGTGTGATGCTGCAGACGCTTTAGAAATTTGGCCTGTCTGAGGCTAGATTTCCACAGTAGTGCACTGGTTTTAGGTGAATATCACACCACATTGAAGGTAGTCATGCTAGGGGTGATATGGCTGGACCAGGCCACATTCTCAGCTCTGAGATGCTAAAATATACCCTCGGACTAACCAAGTGTTGTTAGCATCCCCAAACTGACTACCTAGATAATCGAGAAACTGAAAGTTGATCCCTCCATTTTTCGTACCACCGCTACTACCTAGGTTGGGCAACCAGAATAATTTCGCCAGTTTCTTCACTCAAGAACAGGCTCTCAGAGAATCCACCATACGCAAAAGACTGGGTAGAACTCTGATCCTGAACCACCCTAACATGAAAGAGATACTGGACGAGGGCAGGTACATGCTGGGAGTGGGTGGAGGCGGTTCGGCCCTACTAACTCCGGCCACCATGACGCTGAACGAATCCACCCTGATCAGTCAACAACCACTGAAATGCGAGGATGGTACGACCGAAGGAGAACAGCACCGCAGGTTGATGGTGAACCCCTTCGACATGGGTTACATCTCCAACAACAAATCCAAGTACCTGGCCGGCGATGGACGTTGGTGCGCCTACGTACAAATGAGTGCACCCACCCAGTCTAGCGGTCTCGTGAACCACACAGTCTTCGACATCAAGACCCAACACAACCTAGATAGACACATCATCGAAAATAACATCAAGGGTAAAAGTGAACCTTCCAAAATGACATTGGCCAACGGTGAAGTATTGGACGTTCAACAACTAGTCCCTCGCGTCTGGTCCACCGATGCCGTCCAACCACTCACCAGCTCTCTGTCGTCCAAGGCGCTACAGTTGACTGAGTGTAGTCACGAAGTCGAAATTCTGCCCGATCTATTGCAAGCCACCTCGGCCACGATGGATGTTGATAACGAAAGACTTAACGCTAACACCTCGTCCGCCGAGCTGAAAAGAAACAAACTCCACAGACTCTTGGAAAGCAACATAAGCGCTAGAAACGGTAACAGGAATGGCGTCAACATAGACCAGAAGTCGGGTGTTATGAGAATTATGGACGAAGACATTCCCAACAACCGAAAGTGTTACACTCAACTGTTGGGCTCGATGGTGAAGATGTATCTCCACGACACACTCAACGATAACACCAACCAGAGCAGTGGTGGTGGTAGTAGTAGCAGCAACAACAACAACAATGGTAACGGTAACGGAAGATTCGACGATATGTTCCACAGAGCGAAGGATGTACGCAACAAACAAATGGGCTTCGACACATTTTTGGAAGACATACTCAAGTATCCCGAAGCGTTCGCTAGAGTCGGTGGCAGACCGACATCGACCAACGGTGTAGCCTACGAGATGGCCAAACGTATCCAACTACACAAGATCAATCACGATAGGTCCCTCGCCGAAAATATGGGAGAGAGTTCCCGATTGGATTTGGTCAACCTATCTTCCTTGGTGGACAAAACGTTGGTCGGTAACAACACGGACGCTGCCAGTTCACTACAGAACACCATCAAGGCTTGGAACATCATCTACAAACTCAAGTCGAAAATCAACGATACCATCAACACCCTAAAGCTGGCTAACGGAGATGGTAGTAGCACTAACACCACCGAGTTGAACTCGGCCCTCGACTCGAACTGCTCTCTTGAGTTGTGGACAGAAACTCTATAACATGATGATGAGACTCATAGCTGGAGCGGACGTTGCCGTCGGACAACAGGTGAGACTGGCCCCTATGCTCAACTTACTCTGCGATGGAAAGGGAGTGGGTAACTCGGAAGACGATCTAATGTCTAAAATGCTGGAAGTCATGCACACGAACGATCTCATGCTATCTCAACAGGATAGAGTCTCGACGTCTTCGAGTATCGACCAGTGCGGTCTTATGGAACACGGTCTGGCGTACGAAACGAAGGGTTTCTGTGAAGAAGATGGCCTGAACAACCCGTTCAAGCAGCGACGAGGAGGAGGAGGAGGAGATTGTACATTTGGAGGCAATGAGAGACCGGGAGACGTTGGGTCTAACCTAGACGTGAATTCCCTATTCAAAGCCTATATCAGCAAAGGCGAAGACGGCGATAAGATTCGTCGACAGATCGCTGATGCGGTAATAACATAGAACAACATCGGGATGGACAAGGCATTCTTGGATGCTAGTAAGTTGGATATCCGAGGTCTACTCCCGACGGAACAAACCTTTGGCGACAAGCCTCTAAAACTAACATCGGACCAAGACCAAATGGTATTCAACATAACCAAAACTCTCCTCTCTAACAAGAAACTCTTCGAACAAACCATACGAGGTTTAGCCAACATCAACGCTGGGTCCGTAGGTTGAGACGGTCAATATTCTTTCCTCACCGAATATTACAGAAGCCTGAATCGTAAGAGTAACGCGGGTTCACACTCGGGACTGTGTGGATTCAGCGCTAGTCTAAAACCCAATGGTAGGTTCCAACAAGAGGTTGATCCCGACATGGGTAACTCTATCGTTAATTCGTATTGGGTGTCCACATAGTGACGACGTGGCGGATGACGTATGGTGGCTCAGTGGCGGGTGGTGGCTAGGTTGGTTGGTGGTAGTAGATGCGCGGGAGGGGATAGTGTTGGATATAAGCACCAGGCAGTCTCCCAATATGCTCAGCCTGCGCATACCCCCAGCCGCCACAACATAAACTGCCACCGTCATCATAACCACCAGCACCAGCACCACCAGGCGAGTGTATTTTTGGGTCGGCCACTGCTAACGTCGACATGGAACCGGACACTACTTCAACCTCCGATCTTAACATCAACTTCAAGCCAGAACTCGGATCGGACGACTGTTACCGCACACACTTTAAGGGAGGTGTGTTAGAGAAAAATTCGGGCGGGTTGGGTGTCGGAGTGTGGTTCGATACTAAATACTACGACAGTCTAGTGAGCAACGACCAATCCACCAAACTCATCAAGAACTTCGCTAAGCAAAACAGAGTGATCCCGGGCAGATTCATCATAAACTCGCAGTTCCTCAAAGATGTGGTCGCCAGGTTCTTCGATACCATAACCCCGAGTGAGCTGGTGATCTTCAACCCATCGACGTACAGTATGTTAGCAGAGGCGTTCACATCTTCGTGGTGTTCGTCGAGTAAGAGCGATGCACCATTCGGTTGTGTGGGATATGAAATGTACAACGAACTGTGGACGTTGAGTGGAGTGGAGCCTAACATCCTAGACCTTTTCCTAGAAGAGTGTGGCGAAACTTTCGAAGATAGCATCGTATTGAAAGATAATCTCCCAATTTGGTACTCGAAAGAAGAGGCACCAACCCCACACTCTCAGTCGAGGTACAGGCCGAAATTGGACGCTCCCGACACCACCAAACGATTGAAGACCAAGCTCCAAAACGCCCACATGAAGGATATCCTATTCGACATCAACTTTAGGAACTCTGAGATCGTCAACTTCTCCATGATCAACATTCTAACCAAGTACAAAAAGGTTAGTCTGCAAGAGGATATTCTACAGGTTATGCTCGTCCAGTTTAGTGCGCTACACAACACGATGATCAATACCCGGTTCTGGGGTCTGGTGGGCAAGATCACCTCTCTGTTTGAACTGAAGATAGTAGAGAAGTACATGAATGAGATCCACGACTGCACCTGGTGTAACAAGAACTGTTCTAACATTATCGTCAGAGCACACAACGAGCTAGAGTGGAATCACCAATCACCTATGGTCGCGAACGAAATCTTCGACGACCAAAACATGAAGATAGAGCACTTAGAGTTGAAGAACATCACCATTAACCGTCGACTCTTCACTCACATCTTCCAGTCACACAAGAGGAGAATTCTGAAGTTTGCCAACGATCACATTCTGGTCTACAACCCTCGGTTGGGGGAGTACATGTCGGCCATCGAAGAGATATTGAGTCGGGACGAGGTTGTATCATCACCGTCATCTACACAAAAGTGCCAGACGATAGACGCCAGTCTAGTGAGACTGAACAACCAAAAGTTCGAGGATGCGATCAGGTTCGCCAACTTCCATCATAGTATAATAGACATGGTGTGCGGTGTGTACTTGAAAGAAATAGAGATGGGGAGACTAAGGAGTCGGACGATCGAGGAGCTACTCATCTGCTGGGGTGTGAGCGAGAAGACCTTACTAGAAATGTTGGGACAACACCGAAAAGCTTTCTACCGCAATAATCAGAACTCGTACGTCCATAAGAAGTACGGTACCGTGAGTCGACCAGACAACGATAATGAAAACAGCGACAGGAGTAGTAGTAGTAGTAGTATCAATGGTGGTGGTGTTACTGCTGGTGCTGGTGCTGGTGGAGCCAGTTGTAGTTATAACACCGAAGCGTACGAACCTACATTATTCGTCCCCACTCTCCAACTACCCCTACTGGACAAGGTACACCACAAGATTGTGTGTCTCATCTTCGGATTCGTAGACGACTGTAACGGTTTAGGTTACACCCTAGTGAACTGTGCCAAGTATCTAATGATACTGGAGGCTACGCTAGCCACCCGTACCAAAAGCCAGTACTACAACCTCGAACTGACTCTCCTGATCGCATTGTGTCAACAGCTTTCACATTCCAATGTTCAGAGTTGGGTATATAGCTCTACACCCCTCGACCAGACGACCCAATCGGCCATAGATAAGCTATTTGGACATACACAGAATAACATTCTGACACCAGCAGGGCTGAACAGTTTCTACACAAACAGATAGAGGATGAATCGAGCGACAACTTCCAGTAGAAGTAGTCGAGGAGCCTCATCACCCAAAAAGCGCGCCGCTAGTAAGAAGAGAAAGAAGAGTGGCGGTGAAGATGACGACGACCAGAGGAATAAGAAGAGGAGAAAGAACAAAAAGAGGAGGAACGAGTATCACGACGACGAAAATTATGAGGGCCCTTTTGAACATGGTATGCTACAATATTGGGTAGTGATAGATTACAACTTCGAAAATGTGTGCAATGATGGTCAACGCGTTCTCAACTGCCTACGACCGAACGGAGACTTCTCGATCATAGTACTGAAACCCATGGCCGGAGAAATGGATTGGCACAGACCCGACCATAGTGATGATATAGACACGTCCGAGTTCAAATTGTACACCCAGTTTCTGCTGTCTAATATTCCAGATCACCTCAAAGTTGTCATATCCAAAGTGTCCATCATGGAAATCGAGAACTTGAAAGACACCAAGGTGACCAGCATCATCAACGGCAAAGTTGAAAAACAGAGCTTGGACGACTTTATGGCCGACACTACAAAACTACCTAGTTGCCTCTATCTGGGCAGTAAAGAGTTCCACTTCAATATGGTCTTTCAAGACTCTCTCATAGATAGGATATATGCTGCCAACAATATATACCCCAACTTTAGGCTTCAAAGTATTCAACTATGGGATTTAGATTGAGGAATCAATAAAAATGTGACATGTTTTTGGTATATTTTTACCCTTTATTCTTAGTTTTAGGTGAATAGAATGTAGTAACGATACGGAGGCCACATTGGCAAGTAAAATCTACCCTCGGACTCACACATTTGTTCTAACGTAGCCAAAATCACTACTCAACTTAACATCATCTCCTTTTTTGGTCAGTCTGAGGCTAGATTTTCACATTCAGTAGTCTGGTTTTTAGGTGAATATCACACACGTTAACTTTAGTCATGCTATGAATGGTATGGCTGTACAAGTCCACATATCTCAACTCTGAGATGCTAAAAATCTAGCCTAAGACTGCCTCTCAAATCGAGACACTAAAAGTTGGAAACCCCCACACCTCGACTTTGAGAGGTCAGACAAATTTGGTAGTCACTTTCTTGAACAAAACACTGGGAGTGAGTTTGGCCAACTTTAGTTTCTCGATTCGCTAGGTAGTCAGTTTAGAGGGACACTTGGTCAGTCCGAGGGTTAGATTTCCACATTCATTATACTGGTTTTAGGTGAATATCACACCCGTTAACTGTAGTCATGCTATAGATTGGTATGGTTGTAGAAGTCCAATTTTTCAACTATGAGATGCTAAAATATAACCTCTGACTGACCAAATTTCAAACACAGCTCTCCGATAAATCGAAAACTGCTAGCGAGTGGTGTGGGTGTGTACTGAAAATTCAACTACCAAAAATTATTCTGGTCGCTCGACCAAATAGCGTTGGCACGAAAAATGGAGGAAGTGTGTTTTATCAAATTTCAGTTTCTCTATTCTATACTTTCTCTAGTATTCTCTAATTTCTAAAGCATCTCTCCGAGAGTGGGAGTGAGATTGAGACTACCAAAAAAAAATCTGGTCGCTCGACCGATGATACGAAAAATGGAGGGATTGTAATTTGTCAACTTTAGTTTCTCGATCACTCTAGTTGGGTGATAGGAGAGATGCTTTAGAAATTTGGTCAGTCTGAGGCTGGTTTAGTGGACTGGTTTTAGGTGAATATGTCCTAAACTATCAAGATTGTATTAGGGGGTTACGAAATACAAGATATACCAGGAGTCTTTTATTTGGAAACCACCACACCACCACGCCCAGCCTCTGATTTGTCCATAGGGTGTCTGCAGCCCGGACAGTTGAAGTTGGACCCTAACATGTTCAGACATTCACCGCAGAGATAGGTCCTACATTGTATATTGTACATCTTGTTCACTGCAGTCTCGAGGCATATGGCACATGAATTCAGTTTGAAGATGTGAAGTTCTGGGTCGGTGATATTTTCACCGCAGACCGTCTTGACCAAATCTATACTCTCTGGAGTCGTAAACCACTGACCATCATCGAGTATCTTGTCCAATTCTGAGGCATCAGAGCCTGAGAATGCCAGCAGTTTCGAAATATGTGTAGCTCTTGGCGAGTTGAGCTTTGTTTTTCCAATTATCGCACATCAGGTCCAATTTGAGTCCAGTTTGGGCTTTGAGTACCGCATTCACCTCATCTGGTCGAAAGATTTCAGCCACCGTTACATCATTGTTGTTGGTGACAATTTCGCGACATTTGACTGTTTCGTCGTCTAGTTCCATTTCATTCTCAGCCGAACTCTCTTCCCTAACTTTGGCGATCAGGAAGTCTCGACCCTGATTGTCGATGGCAACCAGTTCTCCTTTTTCCACCTTCTCGGCCAGCCACTCGAATTGGTAGATAGCAAACTGAATGGTCAGGGTGTGGTTGATTCCTTCTCCTTTTCCTCCTCCTCCGTTCACCGCAGCCGCCGCCATATATTGGTTGGCGTAGAGTCCCAGAGATTTAGCGTTAGCTTCGTTCTTGATGGCCCGAATGGTTCTGAAGTCTACACATCTGTGCATACTGACTTGGGCTGGAGCGCTAGGGTACCTGAACACCGTGTATAGCTTCTTGCAGTCTGTACACCTCAACATCACCTTCATGATATCATCATCGTCGTCGCCTTTCTTCTCGACGATACCACCCAACCCCCGCTTCTGGTTGCGACGGTGACTGCGAAGGTTGACTGCTTGACATTTGGGTTTAGCATCCAACGTCAGTCCGAAGGCGGTCAACACTTGATTCGTCACCTTGGAGTCTGGGTACCTTTCAGCAATCTGACAATACATGCACACCACCGCGGACGGCGTCTCGAACAGCTCACGGAAAATGAGGTTCTTGCACATGATACACTCGATTCTTGTGACACTAGCGTAGGTAGTAACATCAGCGACGAAGGTTTTGTGTGGGTGGACAAAGATCACATTTGTGTTCTTGCACACCACCAACATGGCATCCAACTGGGAACTCGAAGCGAGTTGATCGATGAAATTCTGAGGCAGGTATTTGCGCACATTTTGATGTAGTGTGGTGTTCCTACATGCGTTGTCGTACATTGTCGGAAAGAACCGTCCATTATCCTCAACCATCCCACCAAAGTCCATCTCCTGCATAGTCTGTTGGGCCACCGCCACCAGTTCTTGGCACTCAATTTCATCCCTGTTTCGCAGTATCGTGGCGCACATCATCATCGTGTTGAAGCCGTGTGTGTGTTGGAAAGATACATTGATATCCAACAGACAAAACAGTACTTGGATGGGACTATAACGTCGTTCGGAGCGCGGATGGCCTAAATGACCAGGCGGGATACACTCCAGTCTCTTCCCGTCCAAACTTTTCCCAGTCTAGTTGGGTGTCAGCGTGTACGTAACCCCCTTGACGAAATTTGTCACCCACTTCAACGTCACAACTCCGCACATCCCCAACAATTCTGTAGTAGTAGGCGGCGGTGCAATCTCAATATCTGGGTTCAGTAGTAGAACTCCACCGTTGTCGGCCGTTGCAGTTTCAGAGATGGTGGTAGCGATGAAGTCTTGGGCCACATATCCATATCTCATCTTCTTCAAATTGTCGTATGTGGATTGGTCTAGGCATTGCCTTTTGAGAGCCATGTTCAGATCCTGAGTATGTTGCTTATTTGGGCTACAGTCGGCCACGAATCCCTTGATGTACGCCCCGACAATGGGAAAGTTGACAACCAGACCTGCCAACTCCTTGTCATCACGGGCGGTTTCGATAATCATTTGAGCATTATAATAATAATAATAATAATAATAATAAACGGTTTATTAAAGAATGGCAGCCTCATGAGCTGAAAATACACATTTTTGGATGAACATGAGATGTACAGATGGATGGTAGCTTTAGATGCATGTGCAGAATACAAATTATCATAAAATAACCATGAGAGTAAGTGATATACAGTACATTTACACATTTATTAACTTACTCATATAGAGAACATACGTAAATACACGTACGTGCGCACATACATATACATACATATATAGGAACATAAGAACATGCAGTAAGTGTGCACATGTCCGTATACACAAACGCTCACGTATGCACACAGACATACATACATACAGAAACTGTTTTGGTAAGTGAGGTAAAGAGGGTGCGGGTACTACAATGGGAGGTTAATCCTCGGTAGAGCAGGTGTGTGTGTGTGTGTGTGTGTGTGTGTGTGTGTGTGTGTGTGTGTGTGTGTGTGTGTGTGTGTGTGAGACAGAAGGCGAAATATGGAAGAGCTGGGCGTTCTATTGTTAAGGGTGGAAATACATGGATGAAGATACCCGAACACTTAATAATAGATAATGCTTATGCATAGATTTATAATCAGAAGTTGCGCTAGTGAGCAATATGTTCTCGCTCATAGTACGTATATTTACATACATATGTGCATATGACCATATAAATATAATACACGTACAGTACATATATATATTATATACCTTCTCAACCGGGCTCGAACCATTGACAGCACGTACACACAGACATACATATACATAAGCACATTACATGCATATATGCTCTTCTCTTATCCTACCTGATACTCTCAGCCGGGCTCGAACCACAAACAGTATATACACATTATATACACATAAATAACGCATACATACATACACATATACGCACACATACATACACATATACTGCACATACATAGATACATATATACACATATACATAAACAAACTCAAGCAAATACATACATAATTATATTCTAATACACACGCACACACACTTATGTATATTATTAAAGGTAGCGCGTATATATGTGTGACAGACCGTAATTATTATTAATAATATTAACAATGGTTGGGATAGGACTATTTTTATATCTGTCAGTTCTTGCTCTTATTGGTTGGAGTGTGTTGAAATGACGAGCTGCACGTGTAGGTCTAGGGGCGTCTGGTGGAAGTAAGTTTCTGTGTCGTGGGTGAACAAGCAGCTTAGATGCAAACTGTTTGAGTGTGTTGTAGTGGTGGGTTGAAAGTGCAGGTATGCTAAGTGTGGTGAGAGCTTCCTCGTACCCTGGATATGTGCCACCCAGGATGATCCTGCATGCCCTCCTCTGAACTCTCTCCAGTTGACGTTGTTGTGTTAGGGTTAGAGAGGAGGACCAGGCGGGAGAGGCGTTGGAGTAATTCTCCGGCTGCTGCTGTTGCTCTCCTCGTCGAAAGATGCAGTCATATTTGGCCATAGTGTCGTTGGTGGTGTTTTCTGAAGCGTGAAGTGGAAGAATTCGAAGACCCGTTTACCATTTTCCACTTTCTTGATGTTTGGATCGTCATTCACCCAAAACTTTGTAGAGTTGATCAATGTTTCACATTCCAATCCCAGTTGGTTAGCGCTCTCCCTGGCGATGTCGAAACTCCTCAGTTCTTTTCCCAACAGGCTCTGAATGTTCAAATTGTTCCCGAAAGTCGAATGGACCAGACTGCGCATGATGTCGGTCGTGACCAGTTTGGTAGCACTGTCAGCATAGTAATGTCCGTCTTCGATCTCGATGATACTGCATCTCTGGATGGGCGTATTGTTGTCGTTCATGTTGGTTATCACCTCTTCCAATTTCATGTAGCCTTTGAGTGGGTATAGTGTATGCTGGTTGGAAGTGGCCACGATCACCATCAGTTTGGCGTTATTGAAATTCAGTTGTTGGGCAATGTACTGGGGTGTAGCCTTCGACATGACAAATTCTAACTTCTCCCCGACGTGCTGGGCGTAATGTGACATCTCTTTAGATAACTCGATATCCAAATCCTTCGCCAATCCCCTTTCGAAGAAACGGCCGTCCTCGTCGGTTATGATGTAGATCAGAGCACCCGAATGTCGAAATCCCGAAATAGAATCGATTGCTAGGAGAATGGCGCTACATGAAGCTTCATACCCGATCGGGCCTCCCCCTTTCACGCCATCAACCAGGGTAGCCAGGAACTTGTTTGTGGATTCGATGTCAGTGAACTTGTGTCGAGATAGTCCATTCGAGGTGTGGTCGAAATCCTTGAATGTGATCAGCTCCAATTCTAACCGAGTGAAGAGTTTCATCAGACGAGCCACGTTACGGATGGCGAGGGTCGATTTTTGAATAACTGATCCCATACTGCCAGTGGCATCCAGGAGGAAGATAACCTTCAGCGAATCGTTCATGGTGGCGTCTTTGGTGTGTGCCTTATGAAGGGTTGTTACTGATGGTTCAAGGCCTGGTTTGGTTGTTATTCTGGTGAGGCTCTAGACCCCCTTATATACCAAACATGTTATCTCTGTTGGCGTGATAAGATAATACCTCAGAGTATACCAAATCCATACACACCTCCATTTTAAGAGACATGCAATATTTCGCCGAAAGGTGACTACAACTTCTCGGCGAGGGGCTCAATGTGAGAATGGTACCTTCCTCGCCGAGCCCCAGGTTTTAGAGAGAAGTCAGTTGGCATCAATTCACACAAAACGTTGAGTCCCCCACAAAACGTTGAGTCCCCCATCCACATTTTCAACGCCATCTGTGCCAGAGTTTAATACTCTATAAATTGAGATAGCCCATACTATGTAGTAGCCTTCTCGGGCTATGGATATCCCACCTCGAGATTCAACTAAGATCCGATGAACCGTCAAAACGTTGAGTTCTACGACTGTCCGGGTTACTGTATGAGCCAGCAACCCGTATACACGATTCTGATCCCGACACAGACTGTTGAGAGAAATATTTTGACAGTTCGTCGGATCTTAGTTGAATCTCGAGGAGAGTTGAAAATGTTGGGTGGGAACTCAACGGATCTTAGTTGAATCTCGAGGTGGGATATCCGTAGTGTTGAAAATGATGGGTGGGAACTCAACGTTTTGACAACAGTTCATCGGATCTAGTTGAATCTCAAGGTGGTATATCCATAACGCGTGAAGGCTAATACATAGTATGGGGTATCTCAAGTTATAGAGGAGAATTGAAAATGTGGATGGGAACTCAACGTTTTGACGTCAACTTTCAGTTTCTCGAATATCTAGGTAGTCAGTTTAGGAACGCTACAACACTCGGTCAGTTTGAGACTAGATTTTAGCATATCAGAGTTGAGAATGTGGGCTTCTACAGCCACACCAATCCGTAACCTTACTACAGTTAACGGGTGTGATATTCCCTTAAAACTAGTGTACTGAGTGTGAAAATCTAGCCTCAGACTGACCAAATTTCTAAAGCATCTACAAATCTCCGAGCACACTCGAGGAGTCCAATACTAACATTTGAACTACCAAAAATTATTCTTGTAGTTCAACCTAGGTAGGTTGTTCAACTTTTAGTATTGGACTCCTCGAGTGTGCTCGGAGATTTGTAGACGCTTTAGAAATTTGGTCAGTCTGAGGCTAGATTTCCACAGTCAGTTCACTGGTTTTAGGTGAATATCACACACGTTAACTGTAGTAAGGTTACGGACTGGTGTGGCTGTAGAAGCCCACTTTCTCAACTCTGATATGCTAAAATATAGTCTCAAACTGACCGAGTGTTGTATCGTTCCTAAACTGACTACCTAGATATTCGAGAAACTGAAAGTTGACAAAACTCACTCCCTCCATTTTTCGTACGAACGCTTTCTTGATCGAGCTACCAGAATAATTTTTGGTAGTTCAACTTTTAGTATTGGACTCCTCGAGTGTGCTCGGAGATTTGTAGACGCTTTAGAAATTTGGTCAGTCTGAGGCTAGATTTCCACAGTCAGTTCACTGGTTTTAGGTGAATATCACACCCGTTAACTGTAGTAAGGTTACGGATTGGTGTGGCTGTAGAAGCCCACATTCTCAACTCTGATATGCTAAAATCTAGTCTCAAACTGACCGAGTGTTGTAGCGTTCCTAAACTGACTCCCTAGATATTCGAGAAACTGAAAGTCGACAAAACTCACTCCCTCCATTTTTCGTACAACGCTACTACCTAGGTTGAACTACCAGAATAATTTTTGGTAGTTCAACTTTTAGTATGCAGATGCTTTAGAAATTTGGTCAATCTGAGGCTAGATTTCCACAGTCAGTCCACTAGTTTTAGGTGAATATGACACCACATTGAAGGTAGTCATGCTATGGATGATATGGCTGGGCCAGGCCACAATCTCAGCTCTGAGATGCTAAAAAATCTAACCTCGGACTAACCAAGTGGTCGAACAAGAAAGCTGGAGTGTCCTCACTTGTTCGTACCGCCGCTATCATACATCCTAGGTTGAGAGATCAGAAACATGGTAGTCCAATTTCCGAGTGGTCGGAGAGACGCTTTATAAATTAGAGACAACTAGAGAAATTATAGAATAGAGAAACTGAAAGTTGACAAAATATAGTCCCCTACATTTTTCGTACCACCGCTACTACCTAGGTTGGGCGACCAGAATAATTTTTGGTGGTTCAATTTTTAGTACACACCACTTGACTTGACTACCACGAGTGATCGGGGGAGATGCTTTAGAAATTTGGTCAGTCTGAGGCTAGATTTCCACAGTCAGTGCACTGGTTTTAGGTGAATATCACACCACATTGAAGGTAGTCATGCTAGGGGTGATATGGCTGATCTTGAGTGATCGGAGACGCTTTAGAAATTAGAGACAACTAGAGAAAATGGAGAATATAGAAACTGAAATTTGATAAAACTCACTCCCTTCGTACCAACGCTTTCTTGATCGAGCTACCAGAATAATTTTTGGTAGTTCAATTTTTGTAAACCCGCTACCAGATCCTCGAGTGTGATGCTGCAGACGCTTTAGAAATTTGGCCTGTCTGAGGCTAGATTTCCACAGTAGTGCACTGGTTTTAGGTGAATATCACACCACATTGAAGGTAGTCATGCTAGGGGTGATATGGCTGGACCAGGCCACATTCTCAGCTCTGAGATGCTAAAATATACCCTCGGACTAACCAAGTGTTGTTAGCATCCCCAAACTGACTACCTAGATAATCGAGAAACTGAAAGTTGATCCCTCCATTTTTCGTACCACCGCTACTACCTAGGTTGGGCAACCAGAATAATTTCGCCAGTTTCTTCACTCAAGAACAGGCTCTCAGAGAATCCACCATACGCAAAAGACTGGGTAGAACTCTGATCCTGAACCACCCTAACATGAAAGAGATACTGGACGAGGGCAGGTACATGCTGGGAGTGGGTGGAGGCGGTTCGGCCCTACTAACTCCGGCCACCATGACGCTGAACGAATCCACCCTGATCAGTCAACAACCACTGAAATGCGAGGATGGTACGACCGAAGGAGAACAGCACCGCAGGTTGATGGTGAACCCCTTCGACATGGGTTACATCTCCAACAACAAATCCAAGTACCTGGCCGGCGATGGACGTTGGTGCGCCTACGTACAAATGAGTGCACCCACCCAGTCTAGCGGTCTCGTGAACCACACAGTCTTCGACATCAAGACCCAACACAACCTAGATAGACACATCATCGAAAATAACATCAAGGGTAAAAGTGAACCTTCCAAAATGACATTGGCCAACGGTGAAGTATTGGACGTTCAACAACTAGTCCCTCGCGTCTGGTCCACCGATGCCGTCCAACCACTCACCAGCTCTCTGTCGTCCAAGGCGCTACAGTTGACCGAGTGTAGTCACGAAGTCGAAATTCTGCCCGATCTATTGCAAGCCACCTCGGCCACGATGGATGTTGATAACGAAAGACTTAACGCTAACACCTCGTCCGCCGAGCTGAAAAGAAACAAACTCCACAGACTCTTGGAAAGCAACATAAGCGCTAGAAACGGTAACAGGAATGGCGTCAACATAGACCAGAAGTCGGGTGTTATGAGAATTATGGACGAAGACATTCCCAACAACCGAAAGTGTTACACTCAACTGTTGGGCTCGATGGTGAAGATGTACCTCCACGACACACTCAACGATAACACCAACCAGAGCAGTGGTGGTGGTAGTAGTAGCAGCAACAACAACAACAATGGTAACGGTAACGGAAGATTCGACGATATGTTCCACAGAGCGAAGGATGTACGCAACAAACAAATGGGCTTCGACACATTTTTGGAAGACATACTCAAGTATCCCGAAGCGTTCGCTAGAGTCGGTGGCAGACCGACATCGACCAACGGTGTAGCCTACGAGATGGCCAAACGTATCCAACTACACAAGATCAATCACGATAGGTCCCTCGCCGAAAATATGGGAGAGAGTTCCCGATTGGATTTGGTCAACCTATCTTCCTTGGTGGACAAAACGTTGGTCGGTAACAACACGGACGCTGCCAGTTCACTACAGAACACCATCAAGGCTTGGAACATCATCTACAAACTCAAGTCGAAAATCAACGATACCATCAACACCCTAAAGCTGGCTAACGGAGATGGTAGTAGCACTAACACCACCGAGTTGAACTCGGCCCTCGACTCGAACTGCTCTCTTGAGTTGTGGACAGAAACTCTATAACATGATGATGAGACTCATAGCTGGAGCGGACGTTGCCGTCGGACAACAGGTGAGACTGGCCCCTATGCTCAACTTACTCTGCGATGGAAAGGGAGTGGGTAACTCGGAAGACGATCTAATGTCTAAAATGCTGGAAGTCATGCACACGAACGATCTCATGCTATCTCAACAGGATAGAGTCTCGACGTCTTCGAGTATCGACCAGTGCGGTGTTATGGAACACGGTCTGGCGTACGAAACGAAGGGTTTCTGTGAAGAAGATGGCCTGAACAACCCGTTCAAGCAGCGACGAGGAGGAGGAGGAGATTGTACATTTGGAGGCAATGAGAGACCGGGAGACGTTGGGTCTAACCTAGACGTGAATTCCCTATTCAAAGCCTATATCAGCAAAGGCGAAGACGGCGATAAGATTCGTCGACAGATCGCTGATGCGGTAATAACATAGAACAACATCGGGATGGACAAGGCATTCTTGGATGCTAGTAAGTTGGATATCCGAGGTCTACTCCCGACGGAACAAACCTTTGGCGACAAGCCTCTAAAACTAACATCGGACCAAGACCAAATGGTATTCAACATAACCAAAACTCTCCTCTCTAACAAGAAACTCTTCGAACAAACCATACGAGGTTTAGCCAACATCAACGCTGGGTCCGTAGGTTGAGACGGTCAATATTCTTTCCTCACCGAATATTACAGAAGCCTGAATCGTAAGAGTAACGCGGGTTCACACTCGGGACTGTGTGGATTCAGCGCTAGTCTAAAACCCAATGGTAGGTTCCAACAAGAGGTTGATCCCGACATGGGTAACTCTATCGTTAATTCGTATTGGGTGTCCACATAGTGACGACGTGGCGGATGACGTATGGTGGCTCAGTGGCGGGTGGTGGCTAGGTTGGTTGGTGGTAGTAGATGCGCGGGAGGGGATAGTGTTGGATATAAGCACCAGGCAGTCTCCCAATATGCTCAGCCTGCGCATACCCCCAGCCGCCACAACATAAACTGCCACCGTCATCATAACCACCAGCACCAGCACCACCAGGCGAGTGTATTTTTGGGTCGGCCACTGCTAACGTCGACATGGAACCGGACACTACTTCAACCTCCGATCTTAACATCAACTTCAAGCCAGAACTAGGATCGGACGACTGTTACCGCACACACTTTAAGGGAGGTGTGTTAGAGAAAAATTCGGGCGGGTTGGGTGTCGGAGTGTGGTTCGATACTAAATACTACGACAGTCTAGTGAGCAACGACCAATCCACCAAACTCATCAAGAACTTCGCTAAGCAAAACAGAGTGATCCCGGGCAGATTCATCATAAACTCGCAGTTCCTCAAAGATGTGGTCGCCAGGTTCTTCGATACCATAACCCCGAGTGAGCTGGTGATCTTCAACCCATCGACGTACAGTATGTTAGCAGAGGCGTTCACATCTTCGTGGTGTTCGTCGAGTAAGAGCGATGCACCATTCGGTTGTGTGGGATATGAAATGTACAACGAACTGTGGACGTTGAGTGGAGTGGAGCCTAACATCCTAGACCTTTTCCTAGAAGAGTGTGGCGAAACTTTCGAAGATAGCATCGTATTGAAAGATAATCTCCCAATTTGGTACTCGAAAGAAGAGGCACCAACCCCACACTCTCAGTCGAGGTACAGGCCGAAATTGGACGCTCCCGACACCACCAAACGACTGAAGACCAAGCTCCAAAACGCCCACATGAAGGATATCCTATTCGACATCAACTTTAGGAACTCTGAGATCGTCAACTTCTCCATGATCAACATTCTAACCAAGTACAAAAAGGTTAGTCTGCAAGAGGATATTCTACAGGTTATGCTCGTCCAGTTTAGTGCGCTACACAACACGATGATCAATACCAGGTTCTGGGGTCTGGTGGGCAAGATCACCTCTCTGTTTGAACTGAAGATAGTAGAGAAGTACATGAATGAGATCCACGACTGCACCGGGTGTAACAAGAACTGTTCTAACATTATCGTCAGAGCACACAACGAGCTAGAGTGGAATCACCAAGCACCTATGGTCGCGAACGAAATCTTCGACGACCAAAACATGAAGATAGAGCACTTAGAGTTGAAGAACATCACCATTAACCGTCGACTCTTCACTCACATCTTCCAGTCACACAAGAGGAGAATTCTCAAGTTTGCCAACGATCACATTCTGGTCTACAACCCTCGGTTGGGGGAGTACATGTCGGCCATCGAAGAGATATTGAGTCGGGACGAGGTTGTATCATCACCGTCATCTACACAAAAGTGCCAGACGATAGACGCCAGTCTAGTGAGACTGAACAACCAAAAGTTCGAGGATGCGATCAGGTTCGCCAACTTCCATCATAGTATAATAGACATGGTGTGCGGTGTGTACTTGAAAGAAATAGAGATGGGGAGACTAAGGAGTCGGACGATCGAGGAGCTACTCATCTGCTGGGGTGTGAGCGAGAAGACCTTACTAGAAATGTTGGGACAACACCGAAAAGCTTTCTACCGCAATAATCAGAACTCGTACGTCCATAAGAAGTACGGTACCGTGAGTCGACCAGACAACGATAATGAAAACAGCGACAGGAGTAGTAGTAGTAGTAGTATCAATGGTGGTGGTGTTACTGCTGGTGCTGGTGCTGGTGGAGCCAGTTGTAGTTATAACACCGAAGCGTACGAACCTACATTATTCGTCCCCACTCTCCAACTACCCCTACTGGACAAGGTACACCACAAGATTGTGTGTCTCATCTTCGGATTCGTAGACGACTGTAACGGTTTAGGTTACACCCTAGTGAACTGCGCCAAGTATCTAATGATACTGGAGGCTACGCTAGCCACCCGTACCAAAAGCCAGTACTACAACCTCGAACTGACTCTCCTGATCGCATTGTGTCAACAGCTTTCACATTCCAATGTTCAGAGTTGGGTATATAGCTCTACACCCCTCGACCAGACGACCCAATCGGCCATAGATAAGCTATTTGGAC
Source organism: Paralithodes platypus (assembly GCA_032716605.1). Classification (NCBI taxonomy): domain Eukaryota; kingdom Metazoa; phylum Arthropoda; class Malacostraca; order Decapoda; family Lithodidae; genus Paralithodes; species Paralithodes platypus. The sequence goes on along the minus strand of CM064549.1, from coordinate 15,213,638 downwards.
ATACACATTCTGACACCAGCAGGGCTGAACAGTTTCTACACAAACAGATAGAGGATGAATCGAGCGACAACTTCCAGTAGAAGTAGTCGAGGAGCCTCATCACCCAAAAAGCGCGCCGCTAGTAAGAAGAGAAAGAAGAGTGGCGGTGAAGATGACGACGACCAGAGGAATAAGAAGAGGAGAAAGAACAAAAAGAGGAGGAACGAGTATCACGACGACGAAAATTATGAGGGCCCTTTTGAACATGGTATGCTACAATATTGGGTAGTGATAGATTACAACTTCGAAAATGTGTGCAATGATGGTCAACGCGTTCTCAACTGCCTACGACCGAACGGAGACTTCTCGATCATAGTACTGAAACCCATGGCCGGAGAAATGGATTGGCACAGACCCGACCATAGTGATGATATAGACACGTCCGAGTTCAAATTGTACACCCAGTTTCTGCTGTCTAATATTCCAGATCACCTCAAAGTTGTCATATCCAAAGTGTCCATCATGGAAATCGAGAACTTGAAAGACACCAAGGTGACCAGCATCATCAACGGCAAAGTTGAAAAACAGAGCTTGGACGACTTTATGACCGACACTACAAAACTACCTAGTTGCCTCTATCTGGGCAGTAAAGAGTTCCACTTCAATATGGTCTTTCAAGACTCTCTCATAGATAGGATATATGCTGCCAACAATATATACCCCAACTTTAGGCTTCAAAGTATTCAACTATGGGATTTAGATTGAGGAATCAATAAAAATGTGACATGTTTTTGGTATATTTTTACCCTTTATTCTTAGTTTTAGGTGAATAGAATGTAGTAACGATACGGAGGTATCAGGCCACATTGTCAAGTAAAATCTACCATCGGACTCACACATTTGTTGTAGCGTAGCCAAAATCACTACTCAAACTCAACATCATCTCCTTTTTTGGTCAGTCTGAGGCTAGATTTTCACATTCAGTAGTCTGGTTTTTAGGTGAATATCACACACGTTAACTTTAGTCATGCTATGAATGGTATGGCTGTACAAGTCCACATATCTCAACTCTGAGATGCTAAAAATCTAGCCTAAGACTGCCTCTCAAATCGAGACACTAAAAGTTGGAAACCCCCACACCTCGACTTTGAGAGGTCAGACAAATTTGGTAGTCACATTCTTGAACTCAACACTCGGAGTGAGTTTGACCAACTTTAGTTTCTCGATTCGCTAGGTAGTCAGTTTAGAGGGACTTGGTCAGTCCGAGGGTTAGATTTCCACATTCATTATACTGGTTTTAGGTGAATATCACACCCGTTAACTGTAGTCATGCTATAGATTGGTATGGTTGTAGAAGTCCAATTTTTCAACTATGAGATGCTAAAATATAACCTCTGACTGACCAAATTTCAAACACAGCTCTCCGATAAATCGAAAACTGCTAGCGAGTGGTGTGGGTGTGTACTGAAAATTCAACTACCAAAAATTATTCTGGTCGCTCGACCAAATAGCGTTGGCACGAAAATTGGAGGAAGTGTGTTTTATCAAATTTCAGTTTCTCTATTCTATACTTTCTCTAGTATTCTCTAATTTCTAAAGCATCTCTCCGAGAGTGGGAGTGAGATTGAGACTACCAAAAAAAATTCTGGTCGCTCGACCGATGGTACGAAAAATGGAGGGATTGTAATTTGTCAACTTTAGTTTCTCGATCACTCTAGTTGGGTGATAGGAGAGATGCTTTAGAAATTTGGTCAGTCTGAGGCTGGTTTAGTGGACTGGTTTTAGGTGAATATGTCCTAAACTATCAAGATTGTATTAGGGGGTTACGAAATACAAGATATACCAGGAGTCTTTTATTTGGAAACCACCACACCACCACGCCCAGCCTCTGATTTGTCCATAGGGTGTCTGCAGCCCGGACAGTTGAAGTTGGACCCTAACATGTTCAGACATTCACCGCAGAGATAGGTCCTACATTGTATATTGTACATCTTGTTCACTGCAGTCTCGAGGCATATGGCACATGAATTCAGTTTGAAGATGTGAAGTTCTGGGTCGGTGATATTTTCACCGCAGACCGTCTTGACCAAATCTATACTCTCTGGAGTCGTAAACCACTGACCATCATCGAGTATCTTGTCCAATTCTGAGGCATCAGAGCCTGAGAATGCCAGCAGTTTCGAAATATGTGTAGCTCTTGGCGAGTTGAGCTTTGTTTTTCCAATTATCGCACATCAGGTCCAATTTGAGTCCAGTTTGGGCTTTGAGTACCGCATTCACTTCATCTGGTCGAAAGATTTCAGCCACCGTTACATCATTGTTGTTGGTGACAATTTCGCGACATTTGACTGTTTCGTCGTCTAGTTCCATTTCATTCTCAGCCGAACTCTCTTCCCTAACTTTGGCGATCAGGAAGTCTCGACCCTCATTGTCGATGGCAACCAGTTCTCCTTTTTCCACCTTCTCGGCCAGCCACTCGAATTGGTAGATAGCAAACTGAATGGTCAGGGTGTGGTTGATTCCTTCTCCTTTTCCTCCTCCTCCGTTCACCGCAGCCGCCGCCATATATTGGTTGGCGTAGAGTCCCAGAGATTTAGCGTTAGCTTCGTTCTTGATGGCCCGAATGGTTCTGAAGTCTACACATCTGTGCATACTGACTTGGGCTGGAGCGCTAGGGTACCTGAACACCGTGTATAGCTTCTTGCAGTCTGTACACCTCAACATCACCTTCATGATATCATCATCGTCGTCGCCTTTCTTCTCGACGATACCACCCAACCCCCGCTTCTGGTTGCGACGGTGACTGCGAAGGTTGACTGCTTGACATTTGGGTTTAGCATCCAACGTCAGTCCGAAGGCGGTCAACACTTGATTCGTCACCTTGGAGTCTGGGTACCTTTCAGCAACCTGACAATACATGCACACCACCGCGGACGGCGTCTCGAACAGCTCACGGAAAATGAGGTTCTTGCACATGATACACTCGATTCTTGTGACACTAGCGTAGGTAGTAACATCAGCGACGAAGGTTTTGTGTCGGTGGACAAACATCATATTTGTGTTATTACACACCACCAACATGGCATCCAACTGGGAACTCGAAGCGAGTTGATCGATGAAATTCTGAGGCAGGTATTTGCGCACATTTTGGCGTAGTGTGGTGTTCCTACATGCGTTGTCGTACATTGTCGGAAAGAACCGTCCATTATCCTCAACCATCCCACCAAAGTCCATCTCCTGCATAGTCTGTTGGGCCACCTCCACCAGTTCTTGGCACTCAATTTCATCCCTGTTTCGCAGTATCGTGGCGCACATCATCATCGTGTTGAAGCCGTGTGTGTGTTGGAAAGATACATTGATATCCAACAGACAAAACAGTACTTGGATGGGACTATAACGTCGTTCGGAGCGCGGATGGCCTAAATGACCAGGCGGGATACACTCCAGTCTCTTCCAGTCCAAACTTTTCCCAGTCTAGTTGGGTGTCAGCGTGTACGTAACCCCCTTGACGAAATTTGTCACCCACTTCAACGTCACAACTCCGCACATCCCCAACAATTCTGTAGTAGTAGGCGGCGGTGCAATCTCAATATCTGGGTTCAGTAGTAGAACTCCACCGTTGTCGGCCGTTGCAGTTTCAGAGATGGTGGTAGCGATGAAGTCTTGGGCCACATATCCATATCTCATCTTCTTCAAATCGTCGTATGTGGATTGGTCTCGGCATTGCCTTTTGAGAGCCATGTTCAGATCCTGAGTATGTTGCTTATTTGGGCTCAGTCGGCCACGAATCCCTTGATGTACGCCCCGACAATGGGAAAGTTGACAACCAGACCTGCCAACTCCTTGTCATCACGGGCGGTTTCGATAATCATTTGAGCATTATTGGAGTAATTCTCCGGCTGCTGCTGTTGCTCTCCTCGTCGAAAGATGCAGTCATATTTGGCCATAGTGTCGTTGGTGGTGTTTTCTGAAGCGTGAAGTGGAAGAATTCGAAGACCCGTTTACCATTTTCCACTTTCTTGCTGTTTGGATCGTCATTCACCCAAAACTTTGTAGAGTTGATCAATGATTCATATTCCAATCCCAGTTGGTTAGCGATGTCGAGACTCCTCAGTTCTTTTCCCAACAGGCTCTGAATGTTCAAACTGTTCCCGAAAGTCGAATGGACCAGACTGCGCATAATGTCGGTCGTGACCAGTTTGGTAGCACTGTCAGCATAGTAATGTCCGCCTTCGATCTCGATGATACTGCATCTCGGGATGGGCGTATTGTTGTCGTTCGTGTTGGTTATCACCTCTTCCAATTTCATGTAGCCTTTGAGTGGGTATAGTGTATGCTGGTTGGAAGTGGCCACAATCACCATCAGTTTGGCGTTATTGAAATTCAGTTGTTGGGCAATGTACTGGGGTGTAGCCTTCGACATGACAAATTCTAACTTCTCCCCGACGTGCTGGGTGAAATGTGACATCTCTTTAGATGACTCGATATCCAAATCCTTCGACAATCCGTAACCTTACTACAGTTAACGGGTGTGATATTCACCTAAATCCAGTGCACTGACTGTAGAAATCTATCCTCAGACTGACCAAATTTCTAAAGCGTCTTCAAATCTCCGAGCACACTCGAGGAGTCCAATACTAAAAGTTGAACTACCAAAAATTATTCTGGTAGTTCAACCTAGGTAGTTGCATTGTACGAAAAATGGAGAGAGTAAGTTTTGTCAACTTTCAGTTTCTCGAATATCTAGGTAGTCAGTTTAGGAACGCTACAACACTCGGTCAGTTTGAGACTATATTTTAGCATATCAGATTTGAGAATGCGCGCTTCTACAGCCATACCAGTCCGTAACCTTACTACAGTTAACGTGTGTGATATTCACCTAAAACCAGTGTACTGACTGTGGAAATCTAGCCTCAGACTGACCAAATTTCTAAAGCGTCTACAAATCTCCGAGCACACTCGAGGAGTCCAATACTAAAAGTTGAACTACCAAAAATTATTCTGGTAGTTCAACGTAGGTAGTAGCGTTGGTACGAAAAATGGAGGGAGTGAGTGAGTTTTGTCAACTTTCAGTTTCTCGAGAAGCCCACATTCTCAACTCTGATATGCTAAAATCTAGTCTCAAACTGACCGAGTGTTGTAGCGTTCTCTGAACTGATGCCAGATCTTGAGTGATCGGAGACTCTTTATATATTAGAGACACACCTAACATTCTCGGGTTATGGATATACCACCTCGAGATTCATCTAAGATCCGATGAACTGTTGACATAAACGTTGAGTTCCCACCCAACACTCACAACTCTATACGGATATCCCACCTCGAGATTCAACTAAGATTACGTTGAGTTCCGGAGATTTGTAGTAGACGCTTTAGAAATTTGGTCAGTCTGAGGCGAGGCTAGATTTCCACAGTCGGTGCACTAGTTTTAAACTAGTTTTAAACCCGTTAACTGTAAGGAAGGTTACGGATCGGTGTGGCTGTAGAAGCCCACATTCTCAATTCTGATATGCTAAAATCTAGTCTCAAACTGACCGAGTGTTGTAGCGTTCCTAAACTGACTACCTCTAGATATTCGAGAAACTGAAAGTTGACAAAACTCACTCACTCCCTCCATTTTTCGTACCAACGCTACCACCTTGAGATTCAACAACTTTCAGTTTTTCGAATATCTAGGTAGTCAGTTTAGGAACACTACAACACTCGGTCAGTTTGAGACTAGATTTTAGCATATCAGAGTTGAGAATGTGGGCTTCTACAGCCATATCATCCATATCCTTCCTTACAGTTAACGGGTGTGATATTCCCTTTTAAAACTAGTGTACTGAGTGTGAAAATCTAGCCTTGCCTCAGACTACTGACCAAATTTTAAAGCGTCTACTATAATTCTCCGAGCACACTCGAGGAGTCCAATACTAAAAATTGAACTACCAGAATAGGTAGTCAGTTTAGGAACGCTACAACACTCGGTCAGTTTGAGACTAGATTTTAGCATATCAGAGAAGAGAATGTGGGCCTCTACAGCCACACCAATCCATATCCTTCCTTGCAGTTAACGGGGTGTGAAATTCCCTTTTAAAACTAGTGTACTGAGTGTAAAAATCTAGCCTCACCTCAGACTACTGACCAAATTTCTAAAGCGTCTACTACAATTCTCGCAGCACACTCGAGGAGTCCAATACTAAAAATTGGTTGGTACGAAACATGGAAGGGAGTGAGTGAGTTTTGTCAACTTTCAGTCTAGATTTTCACATTCAGTATAATTGTATTAGGTGAATATCACACCCTTTGAATGTAGTCACGATACGAATGCTATGACTGTATCAGACCACAATTTTTGTAACTCTGCGAGATGCTAACCATCTAACCTCATACTTGTCTCTCATACATCCTTACAAATCGCTAATGTTTTGTGATCCGATGAACTGTTGACAAAACGTTGAGTTCCCACCCAACATTTTGAACTCTATACGATTCAACTAAGATCCGTCCTCAAAATCACCGTCCTCAAAATGACTACCTAAAATTTGAAAAACGTACACCTCAATTGTTCGTACTACCTAATACTAGAGACAGCAGAACAAATCTGGCAGTCGAATTTTTTAACATCCGATGAACTGTTGACAAAAACGTTGAGTTCCCACTCTGATATGCTAAAATCTAGTCTCAAACTGACCGAGTGTTGAAGCGTTCCTAAACTGACTACCTCTAGATATTCGAGAAACTGAAAGTTGACAAAACACTCACTCACTCCCTCCATTTTTCGTACACTAGTTTTAAAAGGGAATATCACACCCTGTGATACTCAACGGAACTCAACGTTTTTGTCAACAGTTCATCGGATCTTAGTTGAATCTCGAGGTGGTATATCCATAACCCGAGGGTTAGGTGTGTCTCTAATATAAAGTCTCCGATCACTCAAGATCTGGTTCGCATCAGTTCGAGGGTATATTTTAGCATATCATAGTTGGTAAATTCACTTTCTAACTTTCTACTTTCTCTAGGTGTGTCTCTAATATATAAAGAGTCTCCGATCACTCAAGATCTGGTTAGCATCAGTTCAAGGGTATAATTTAGCATATCATAGTTGGTAAAATTCACTTTCTAACTTTCTACTTTCTCTATTTGTCTAGTTCAACCTAGGTAGTAGCCCACATTCTCAACTCTGATATGCTAAAATCTAGTCTCAAACTGACCGAGTGTTGTATCGTTCCTAAACTGACTACCTAGATATTCGAGAAACTGAAAGTCGACAAAACTCACTCCCTCCATTTTTCGTACAACGCTACTACCTAGGTTGAACTACCAGAATAATTTTTGGTAGTTCAACTTTTAGTATGCAGATGCTTTAGAAATTTGGTCAATCTGAGGCTAGATTTCCACAGTCAGTCCACTAGTTTTAGGTGAATATCACACCACATTGAAGGTAGTCATGCTATGGATGATATGGCTGGGCCAGGCCACAATCTCAGCTCTGAGATGCTAAAAAATCTAACCTCGGACTAACCAAGTGGTCGAACAAGAAAGCTGGAGTGTCCTCACTTGTTCGTACCGCCGCTATCATACATCCTAGGTAGAGAGATCAGAAACATGGTAGTCCAATTTTTAGAACACACCAGCTCTTGAGTGGTCGGAGAGACGCTTTATAAATTAGAGACAACTAGAGAAATTATAGAATAGAGAAACTGAAAGTTGACAAAATATAGTCCCTACATTTTTCGTACCACCGCTACTACCTAGGTTGGGCGACCAGAATATTTTGGTAGTTCAATTTTTAGTACACACCACTTGACTTGAACATGAGTGATCGGGGGAGATGCTTTAGAAATTTGGTCAGTCTGAGGCTAGATTTCCAGTCAGTGCACTGGTTTTAGGTGAATATCACACCACATTGAAGGTAGTCATGCCTAGGGGTGATATGGCTGATCTTGAGTGATCAGAGACGCTTTAGAAATTAGAGACAACTAGAGAAAATGGAGAATATAGAAACTGAAATTTGATAAAACTCACTCCCTTCATTTTTCGTACCAACGCTTTCTTGATCGAGCTACCAGAATAATTTTTGGTAGTTCAATTTTTGTAAACCCGCTTCCAGATCCTCGAGTGTGATGCTGCAGACGCTTTAGAAATTTGGCCAGTCTGAGGCTAGATTTCCACAGTCAGTGCACAGGTTTTAGGTGAATATCACACCACATTGAAGGTAGTCATGCTAGGGGTGATATGGCTGGACCAGGCCACATTCTCAGCTCTGAGATGCTAAAATGTACCCTCGGACTAACCAAGTGACTGACTACCTAGATAATCGAGAAACTGAAAGTTGATCCCTCCATTTTTCGTACCACCGCTACTACCTAGGTTGGGCAACCAGAATAATTTCGCCAGTTTCTTCACTCAAGAACAGGCTCTCAGAGAATCCACCATGCGCAAAAGACTGGGTAGAACTTTGATCCTGAACCACCCTAACATGAAAGAGAGACTGGACGAGGGCAGGTACATGCTAGGAGTGGGTGGAGGCGAACCGCCTCTACTAACTCCGGCCACCATGACGCTGAACGAATCCACCCTGATCCACTGAACAACCACTGAAATGCGAGGATGGTACGACCGAAGGAGAACAGCACCGAAGGTTGATGGTGAACCCCTTCGACATGGGTTACATCTCCAACAACAAATCCAAGTACCTGGCCGGCGATGGACGTTGGTGCGCCTACGTACAAATGAGTGCACCCACCCAGTCTAGCGGTCTCGTGAACCACACAGTCTTCGACATCAAGACCCAACACAAACTAGATAGACACATCATCGAGGATAACATCAAGGGTAAAAGTGAACCTTCCAAAATGACATTGGCCAACGGTGAAGTATTGGACGTTCAACAACTAGTCCCTCGCGTCTGGTCCACCGATGCCGTCCAACCACTCACCAGCTCTCTGTCGTCCAAGGCGCTACAGTTGACCGAGTGTAGTCACGAAGTTGAAATTCTGCCCGATCTATTGCAAGCCACCTCGGCCACGATGGATGTTGATAACGAAAGACTTAACGCTAAAACCTCGTCCGCCGAGCTGAACAGAAACAAACTCCACAGACTCTTGGAAAGCAACATAAGCGCTAGAAACGGTAACAGGAATGGCGTCAACATAGACCAGAAGTCGGGTGTTATGAGAATTATGGACGAAGACATTCCCAACAACCGAAAGTGTTACACTCAACTGTTGGGCTCGATGGTGAAGATGTACCTCCACGACACACTCAAAGATAACACCAACCAGAGCAGTGGTGGTGGTAGTAGTAGCAGCAACAACAACAACGGTAACGGTAACGGAAGATTCGACGATATGTTCCACAGAGCGAAGGATGTACGCAACAAACAAATGGGCTTCGACACATTTTTGGAAGACATACTCAAGTATCCCGAAGCGTTCGCTAGAGTCGGTGGCAGACCGACATCGACCAACGGTGTAGCCTACGAGATGGCCAAACGTATCCAACTACACAAGATCAATCACGATAGGTCCCTCGCCGAAAATATGGGAGAGAGTTCCCGATTGGATTTGGTCAACCTATCTTCCTTGGTGGACAAAACGTTGGTCGGTAACAACACGGACGCTGCCAGTTCACTACAGAACACCATCAAGGCTTGGAACATCATCTACAAACTCAAGTCAAAAATCAACAATACCATCAACACCCTAAAGCTGGCTAACGAAGATGGTAGTAGCACTAACACCACCGAGTTGAACTCGGCCCTCGACTCGAACTGCTCTCTTGAGTTGTGGACAGAAACTCTATAACATGATGATGAGACTCATAGCTGGAGCGGACGTTGCCGTCGGACAACAGGTGAGACTGGCCCCTATGCTCAACTTACTCTGCGATGGAAAGGGAGTGGGTAACTCGGAAGACGATCTAATGTCTAAAATGCTGGAAGTCATGCACACGAACGATCTCATGCTATCTCAACAGGATAGAGTCTCGACGTCTTCGAGTATCGACCAGTGCGGTCTTATGGAACACGGTCTGGCGTACGAAACGAAGGGTTTCTGTGAAGAAGATGGCCTGAACAACCCGTTCAAGCAGCGACGAGGAGGAGGAGGAGGAGATTGTACATTTGGAGGCAATGAGAGACCGGGAGACGTTGGGTCTAACCTAGACGTGAATTCCCTATTCAAAGCCTATATCAGCAAAGGAGAAGACGGCGATAAGATTCGTCGACAGATCGCTGATGCGGTAATAACATAGAACAACATCGGGATGGACAAGGCATTCTTGGATGCTAGTAAGTTGGATATCCGAGGTCTACTCCCGACGGAACAAACCTTTGGCGACAAGCCTCTAAAACTAACATCGGACCAAGACCAAATGGTATTCAACATAACCAAAACTCTCCTCTCTAACAAGAAACTCTTCGAACAAACCATACGAGGTTTAGCCAACATCAACGCTGGGTCCGTCAATATTCTTTCCTCACCGAATATTACAGAAGCCTGAATCGTAAGAGTAACGCGGGTTCACACTCGGGACTGTGTGGATTCAGCGCTAGTCTAAAACCCAACGGTAGGTTCCAACAAGAGGTTGGTCCCGACATGGGTAGCTCTATCGTTAATTCGTATTGGGTGTCCACATAGTGACGACGTGGCGGATGACGTATGGTGGCTCAGTGGCGGGTGGTGGCTAGATTGGTTGGTGGTAGTAGATGCGCGGGAGGGGATAGTGTTGGATATAAGCACCAGGCAGTCTCCCAATATGCTCAGCCTGCGCAACCGCCACAACATAAACTGCCACCGTCATCATAACCACCAGCACCAGCACCACCAGGCGAGTGTATTTTTGGGTCGGCCACTGCTAACGTCGACATGGAACCGGACACTACTTCAACCTCCGATCTTAACATCAACTTCAAGCCAGAACTAGGATCGGACGACTGTTACCGCACACACTTTAAGGGAGGTGTGTTAGAAAAATTCGGGCGGGTTGGGTGTCGGAGTGTGGTTCGATACTAAATACTACGACAGTCTAGTGAGCAACGACCAATCCACCAAACTCATCAAGAACTTCGCTAAGCAAAACAGAGTGATCCCGGGCAGATTCATCATAAACTCGCAGTTCCTCAAAGATGTGGTCGCCAGGTTCTTCGATACCATAACCCCGAGTGAGCTGGTGATCTTCAACCCATCGACGTACAGTATGTTAGCAGAGGCGTTCACATCTTCGTGGTGTTCGTCGAGTAAGAGCGATGCACCATTCGGTTGTGTGGGATATGAAATGTACAACGAACTGTGGACGTTGAGTGGAGTGGAGCCTAACATCCTAGACCTTTTCCTAGAAGAGTGTGGCGAAACTTTCGAAGATAGCATCGTATTGAAAGACAATCTCCCAATTTGGTACTCGAAAGAAGAGGCACCAACCCCACACTCTCAGTCGAGGTACAGGCCGAAATTGGACGCTCCCGACACCACCAAACGACTGAAGACCAAGCTCCAAAACGCCCACATGAAGGATATCCTATTCGACATCAACTTTAGGAACTCTGAGATCGTCAACTTCTCCATGATCAACATTCTAACCAAGTACAAAAAGGTTAGTCTGCAAGAGGATATTCTACAGGTTATGCTCGTCCAGTTTAGTGCGCTACACAACACGATGATCAATACCAGGTTCTGGGGTCTGGTGGGCAAGATCACCTCTCTGTTTGAACTGAAGATAGTAGAGAAGTACATGAACGAGATCCACGACTGCACCTGGTGTAACAAGAACTGTTCTAACATTATCGTCAGAGCACACAACGAGCTAGAGTGGAATCACCGAGCACCTATGGTCGCGAACGAAATCTTCGACGACCAAAACATGAAGATAGAGCACTTAGAGTTGAAGAACATCACCATTAACCGTCGACTCTTCACTCACATCTTCCAGTCACACAAGAGGAGAATTCTCAAGTTTGCCAACGATCACATTCTGGTCTACAACCCTCGGTTGGCGGAGTACATGTCGGCCATCGAAGAGATATTGAGTCGGGACGAGGTTGTATCATCACCGTCATCTACACAAAAGTGCCAGACGATAGACGCCAGTCTAGTGAGACTGAACAACCAAAAGTTCGAGGATGCGATCAGGTTCGCCAACTTCCATCATAGACATGGTGTGCGGCGTGTACTTGAAAGATGGGGAGACTAAGGAGTCGGACGATCGAGGAGCTACTCATCTGCTGGGGTGTGAGCGAGAAGACCTTACTAGAAATGTTGGGACAACACCGAATAGCTTTCTACCGCAATAATCAGAACTCGTACGTCCATAAGAAGTACGGTACCGTGAGTCGACCAGACAACGATAATGAAAACAGCGACAGCAGTAGTAGTAGTAGTAGTATCAATGGTGGTGGTGTTACTGCTGGTGATGGTGCTGGTGGAGCCAGTTGTAGTTATAACACCGAAGCGTACGAACCTACATTATTCGTCCCCACTCTCCAACTACCCCTACTGGACAAGGTACACCACAAGATTGTGTGTCTCATCTTCGGATTCGTAGACGACTGTAACGGTTTAGGTTACACCCTAGTGAACTGCGCCAAGTATCTAATGATACTGGAGGCTACGCTAGCCACCCGTACCAAAAGCCAGTACTTACAATCTCGAACTGACTCTCCTGATCGCATTGTGTCAACAGCTTTCACATTCCAATGTTCAGAGTTGGGTATATAGCTCTACACCCCTCGACCAGACGACCCAATCGGCCATAGATAAGCTATTTGGACATACACATTCTGACACCAGCAGGGCTGAACAGTTTCTACACAAACAGATAGAGGATGAATCGAGCGACAACTTCCAGTAGAAGTAGTCGAGGAGCCTCATTACCCAAAAAGCGCGCCGCTAGTAAGAAGAGAAAGAAGAGTGGCGGTGAAGATGACGACGACCAGAGAAATAAGAAGAGGAGAAAGAACAAAAAGAGGAGGAACAAGTATCACGACGACGAAAATTATGAGGGCCCTTTTGAACATGGTATGCTACAATATTGGGTAGTGATAGATTACAACTTCGAAAATGTGTGCAATGATGGTCAACGCGTTCTCAACTGCCTGCGACCGAACGGAGACTTCTCGATCATAGTACTGAAACCCATGGCCGGAGAAATGGATTGGCACAGACCCGACCATAGTGATGATATAGACACGTCCGAGTTCAAATTGTACACCCAGTTTCTGCTGTCTAATATTCCAGATCACCTCAAAGTTGTCATATACAAAGTGTCCATCATGGAAATCGAGAACTTGAAAGACACGAAGGTGACCAGCATCATCAACGGCAAAGTTGAAAAACAGAGCTTGGACGACTTTATGGCCGACACTACAAAACTACCTAGTTGCCTCTATCTGGGCAGTAAAGAGTTCCACTTCAATATGGTCTTTCAAGACTCTCTCATAGATAGGATATATGCTGCCAACAATATATACCCCAACTTTAGGCTTCAAAGTATTCAACTATGGGATTTAGATTGAGGAATCAATAAAAATGTGACATGTTTTTGGTATATTTTTACCCTTTATTCTTACTTTTAGGTGAATAGAATGTAGTAACGATACGGAGGTATCAGGCCACATTGTCAAGTAAAATCTACCCTCGGACTCACACATTTGTTGTAACGTAGCCAAAATCACTACTCAACTCAACATCATCTCCTTTTTTGGTCAGTCTGAGGCTAGATTTTCACATTCAGTAGTCTGGTTTTTAGGTGAATATCACACACGTTAACTTTAGTCATGCTATGAATGGTATGGCTGTACAAGTCCACATATCTCAACTCTGAGATGCTAAAAATCTAGCCTAAGACTGCCTCGCAAATCGAGACACTAAAAGTTGGAAACCCCCACACCTCGACTTTGAGAGGTCAGACAAATTTGGTAGTCACATTCTTGAACACAACACTCGGAGTGAGTTTGGCCAACTTTAGTTTCTCGATTCTCTAGGTAGTCAGTTTAGAGGGACGCTACAACACTTGGTCAGTCCGAGGGTTAGATTTCCACATTCAGTATACTGGTTTTAGGTGAATATCACACCCGTTAACTGTAGTCATGCTATAGATTGGTATGGTTGTAGAAGTCCAATTTTTCAACTATGAGATGCTAAAATATAACCTCAGACTGACCAAATTTCAAACACAGCTCTCCGATAAATCGAAAGCTGGTAGCGAGTGGTGTGGGTGTGTACTAAATATTCAACTACCAAAAATTATTCTGGTCGCTCGACCAAATAGCGTTGGTACGAAAAATGGAGGGAGTGTGCTTTATCAAATTTCAGTTTCTCTATTCTATACTTTCTCTAGTATTCTCTAATTTCTAAAGCATCTCTCCGAGAGTGAGAGTGAGATTGAGACTACCAACAAAATTTCTGGTCGCTCGACCGATGGTACGAAAAATGGAGGGATTGTATTTTGTCAACTTTAGTTTCTCGATCACTCTAGTTGGGTGATAGGAGAGATGCTTTAGAAATTTGGTCAATCTGAGGCTAGATTTTCACATCACATTCAGTGGACTGGTTTTAGGTGAATATGTCCTAAACTAACAAGATTGTATTAGGGGGTTACGAAACACAAGATATACCAGGAGTCTTTTATTTGGAAACCACCACACCACCACGCCCAACCTCTGATTTGTCCATAGGGTGTCTGCAGCCCGAACAGTTGAAGTTGGACCCTAACATGTTCAGACATTCACCGCAGAGATAGGTCCTACAATGTATATTGTACATCTTGTTCACTGCAGTCTCGAGGCATATGGCACATGAATTCAGTTTGAAGATATGAAGTTCTGGGTCGGTGATATTTTCACAGCAGACCGTCTTGACCAAATCTATACTCTCTGGAGTCGTAAACCACTGACCATCATCGAGTATCTTGTCCAATTTTGAGGCCTGGGAATGCCAGCAGTTTCGAAATATGTGTAGCTCTTGGCGAGTTGAGCTTTGTTTTTCCAATTATCGCACATCAGGTCCAATTTGAGTCCAGTTTGGGCTTTGAGTACCGCATTCACTTCATCCGGTCGAAAGATTTCAGCCACCGTTACATCCTTGTTGTTGGTGATAATTTCGCGACATTTGACTGTTTCGTCGTCTAGTTCTATTTCCATCTCAGCCGAACTCTCTTCCCTAACTTTGGCGATCAGGAAGTCTCGACCCTCATTGTCGAGGGTCAAGAAGTTCTCCTTCTTCCACCTTCTCGGCCAGCCACTCGAATTGGTAGATAGCAAACTGAATGTTCATGGTGTGGTTGATTCCTTCTCCTTTTTCTCCTCCTCCGTTCACCGCAGCCGCCGCCATATATTGGTTGGCGTAGAGTCCCAGAGATTTAGCGTTAGCTTCGTTCTTGATGGCCCGAATGGTTCTGCATTCTACACATCTGTGCATACTGACTTGGGCTGGAGCGCTAGGGTACCTGAACACCGTGTATAGCTTCTTGCAGTCTGTACACCTCAACATCACCTTCATGATATCATCATCGTCGTCGCCTTTCTTCTCGACGATACCACCCAACTCCCGCTTCTGGTTGCGACGGTGACTGCGAAGGTTGACTGCTTGACATTTGGGTTTAGCATCCAACGTCAGTCCGAAGGCGGTCAACACTTGATTCGTCACCTTGGAGTCTGGGTACCTTTCAGCAATCTGACAATACATGCACACCACCGCGGACGGCGTCTCGAACAGCTCACGGAAAATGAGGTTCTTGCACATGATACACTCGATTCTTGGGACACTAGCGTAGGTAGTAACATCCGCGACGAATGTTTTGTGTGGGTGGACAATGCTCACATTTGTGTTCTTGCACACCACCAACATGGCATCCAACTGGGAACTCGAAGCGAGTTGATCGATGAAATTCTGAGGCAGGTATTTGCGCACATTTTGGTGTAGTGTGGTGTTCCTACATGCGTTGTCGTACATTGTCGGAAAGAGCCGTCCATTATCCTCAACCATCCCACCAAAATCCATCTCCTGCATAGTCTGTTGGGCCACCGCCACCAGTTTTTGGCACTCAATTTCATCCCTGTTTCGCAGTATCGTGGCGCACATCATCATCGTGTTGAAGCCGTGTCTGTGTTGGAAAGAGACATTGATATCCAACAGACAAAACAGTACTTGGATGGGACTGTAACGTCGTTCGGAGCGCGGATGGCCTAAATGACCAGCCGGGATACACTCCAGTCTCTTCCCGTCCAAACTTTTCCCAGTCTTGTTGGGTGTCAGCGTGTACGTAACCCCCTTGACGAAATTTGTCACCCACTTCAACGTCACAGCTCCGCACATCCCCAACAATTCTGTAGTAGTAGGCGGCGGTGCAATCTCAATATCTGGGTTCAGTAGTAGAACTCCACCGTTGTCGGCCGTTGCAGTTTCAGAGATGGTGGTAGCGATGAAGTCTTGGGCCACATATCCATATCTCATCTTCTTCAAATCGTCGTATGTGGATTGGTCTCGGCATTGCCTTTTGAGAGCCATGTTCAGATCCTGAGTATGTTGCTTATTTGGGCTACAGTCGGCCACGAATCCCTTGATGTACGCCCCGACAATGGGAAAGTTGACAACCAGACCTGCCAACTCCTTGTCATCACGGACGGTTTCGATAATCATTTGAGCATTATTGGAGTAATTCTCCGGCTGCTGCTGTTGCCCTCCTCGTCGAAAGATGCGGTCATATTTGGCCATAGTGTCGTTGGTGGTGTTTTCTGAAGTGTGAAGTGGAAGAATTCGAAGACCCGTTTACCATTTTCCACTTTCTTGATGTTTGGATCGTCATTCACCCAAAACTTTGTAGAGTTGATCAATGTTTCATATTCCAATCCCAGTTGGTTAGCGCTCTCCCTGGCGATGTCGAGACTCCTCAGTTCTTTTCCCAACAGGCTCTGAATGTTCAAATTGTTCCCGAAAGTCGAATGGACCAGACTGCGCATGATGTCGGTCGTGACCAGTTTGGTAGCACTGTCAGCATAGTAATGTCCGTCTTCGATCTCGATGATACTGCATCTCTGGATGGGCGTATTGTTGTCGTTTGTGTTGGTTATCACCTCTTCCAATTTCATGTAGCCTTTATAGTGTATGCTGGTTGGAAGTGGCCACGATCACCATCAGTTTGGCGTTATTGAAATTCAGTTGTTGGGCAATGTACTGGGGTGTAGCCTTCGACATGACAAATTCTAACTTCTCCCCGACGTGCTGGGCGTAATGTGACATCTCTTTAGATAACTCGATATCCAAATCCTTCGCCAATCCCCTTTCGAAGAAACGGCCGTCCTCGTCGGTTATGATGTAGATCAGAGCACCCGAATGTCGAAATCCCGAAATAGAATCGATTGCTAGGAGAATGGCGCTACATGAAGCTTCATACCCGATCGGGCCTCCCCCTTTCACGCCATCAACCAGGGTAGCCAGGAACTTGTTTGTGGATTCGATGTCAGTGAACTTGTGTCGAGATAGTCCATTCGAGGTGTGGTCGAAATCCTTGAATGTGATCAGCTCCAATTCTAACCGAGTGAAGAGTTTCATCAGACGAGCCACGTTACGCATGGCGAGGGTCGAGTTTTGAATAACTGGTCCCATACTGCCAGTGGCATCCAAGAGGAAGATAACCTTCAGCGAATCGTTCATGGTGGCGTCTTTGGTGTGTGCCTTATGAAGGGTTGTTACTGATGGTTCAAGGCCTGGTTTGGTTGTTATTCTGGTGAGGCTCTAGACCCCCTTATATACCAAACATGTTATCTCTGTTGGCTCTTCATACGTGATAAGATAATACCTCAGAGTATACCAAATCCATACACACCTCCATTTTAAGAGACATGCAATATTTCGACGAAAGGTGACTACAACTTCTCGGCGAGGGGCTCAATGTGAGAATGGTAACTTCCTCGCCGAGCCCCAGGTTTTAGAGAGAAGTCAGTTGGCATCAATTCACACAAAACGTTGAGTCCCCCACAAAACGTTGAGTCCCCCATCCACATTTTCAACGCCATCTGTGCCAGAGTTTAATACTCTATAACTTGAGATACCCCATACTATGTAGTAGCCTTCTCGGGCTATGGATATCCCACCTCGAGATTCAACTAAGATCCGATGAACCGTCAAAACGTTGAGTTCCCACGACTGTCCGGGTTACTGTATGAGCCAGCAACCCGTATACACGATTCTGATCCCGACACAGACTGTTGAGATAAATATTTTGACAGTTCGTCGGATCTTAGTTGAATCTCGAGGAGAGTTGAAAATGTTGGGTGGGAACTCAACGGATCTTAGTTGAATCTCGAGGTGGGATATCCGTAGAGTTGAAAATGTTGGGTGGGAACTCAACGTTTTGACAACAGTTCATCGGATCTAGTTGAATCTCAAGGTGGTATATCCATAACCCGAGAAGGCAAATACATAGTATGGGGTATCTCAAGTTATAGAGGAGAATTGAAAATGTGGATGGGAACTCAACGTTTTGACGTCAACTTTCAGTTTCTCGAATATCTAGGTAGTCAGTTTAGGAACACTACAACACTCGGTCAGTTTGAGACTAGATTTTAGCATATCAGAGTTGAGAATGTGGGCTTCTACAGCCACACCAATCCGTAACCTTACTACAGTTAACGGGTGTGATATTCCCTTAAAACTAGTGTACTGAGTGTGAAAATCTAGCCTCAGACTGACCAAATTTCTAAAGCATCTACAAATCTCCGAGCACACACGAGGAGTCCAATACTAAAAGTTGAACTACCAAAAATTATTCTGGTAGTTCAACCTAGGTAGTAGCGTTGTACGAAAAATGGAGGGAGTGAGTTTTGTCAACTTTCAGTTTCTCGAATATCTAGGTAGTCAGTTTAGGAACGCTACAACACTCGGTCAGTTTGAGACTAGATTTTAGCATATCAGAGTTGAGAATGTGGGCTTCTACAGCCACACCAATCCGTAACCTTACTACAGTTAACGGGTGTGATATTCACCTAAAACCAGTGCACTGACTGTGGAAATCTAGCCTCAGACTGACCAAATTTCTAAAGCGTCTACAAATCTCCGAGCACACTCGAGGAGTCCAATACTAAAAGTTGAACTACCAAAAATTATTCTGGTAGTTCAAGCTAGGTAGTAGCGTTGTACGACAAATGGATGGAGTGAGTTTTGTCAACTTTCAGTTTCTCGAATATCTAGGTAGTCAGTTTAGGAACGCTACAACACTTGGTCAGTTTGAGACTATATTTTAGCATATCAGAGTTGAGAATGTGGGCTTCTACAGCCACACCAATCCGTGACCTTACTACAGTTAACGGGTGTGATATTCACCTAAATCCAGTGCACTGACTGTAGAAATCTATCCTCAGACTGACCAAATTTCTAAAGCGTCTTCAAATCTCCGAGCACACTCGAGGAGTCCAATACTAAAAGTTGAACTACCAAAAATTATTCTGGTAGTTCAACCTAGGTAGTTGCATTGTACGAAAAATGGAGAGAGTAAGTTTTGTCAACTTTCAGTTTCTCGAATATCTAGGTAGTCAGTTTAGGAACGCTACAACACTCGGTCAGTTTGAGACTATATTTTAGCATATCAGATTTGAGAATGCGCGCTTCTACAGCCATACCAGTCCGTAACCTTACTACAGTTAACGTGTGTGATATTCACCTAAAACCAGTGCACTGACTGTGGAAATCTAGCCTCAGACTGACCAAATTTATAAAGCGTCTACAAATCTCCGAGCACACTCGAGAAGTCCAATACTAAAAGTTGAACTACCCAAAAATTATTCTGGTAGTTCAACGTAGGTAGTAGCGTTGGTAAGAAAAATGGAGGGAGTGAGTGAGTTTTGTCAACTTTCAGTTTCTCGAGAAGCCCACATTCTCAACTCTGATATGCTAAAATCTAGTCTCAAACTGACCGAGTGTTGTAGCGTTCTCTGAACTGATGCTAACCAGATCTTGAGTGATCGGAGACTCTTTATATATTAGAGACACACCTAACATTCTCGGGTTATGGATATACCACCTCGAGATTCATCTAAGATCCGATGAACTGTTGACATAAACGTTGAGTTCCCACCCAACACTCACAACTCTATACGGATATCCCACCTCGAGATTCAACTAAGATTACGTTGAGTTCCGGAGATTTGTAGTAGACGCTTTATAAATTTGGTCAATCTGAGGCGAGGCTAGATTTCCACAGTCAGTGCACTAGTTTTAAAAGGGAATATCACACCCCGTTAACTGTAAGGAAGGTTACGGATCGGTGTGGCTGTAGAAGCCCACATTCTCAATTCTGATATGCTAAAATCTAGTCTCAAACTGACCGAGTGTTGTAGCGTTCCTAAACTGACTACCTCTAGATATTCGAGAAACTGAAAGTTGACAAAACTCACTCACTCCCTCCATTTTTCGTACCAACGCTACCACCTTGAGATTCAACTAGATCTTTTGTCAACTTTCAGGTTTTCGAATATCTAGGTAGTCAGTTTAGGAACACTACATCACTCGGTCAGTTTGAGACTAGATTTTAGCATATCAGAGTTGAGAATGTGGGCTTCTACAGCCATATCATCCATATCCTTCCTTACAGTTAACGGGGTGTGATATTCCCTTTTAAAACTAGTGTACTGAGTGTGAAAATCTAGCTTCGCCTCAGACTACTGACCAAATTTCTAAAGCGTCTACTACAATTCTCCGAGCACACTCGAGGAGTCCAATACTAAAAATTGAACTACCAGAATAGGTAGTCAGTTTAGGAACGCTACAACACTCGGTCAGTTTGAGACTAGATTTTAGCATATCAGAGAAGAGAATGTGGGCCTCTACAGCCACACCAATCCATATCCTTCCTTACAGTTAACGGGGTGTGAAATTCCCTTTTAAAACTAGTGTACTGAGTGTAAAAATCTAGCCTCACCTCAGACTACTGACCAAATTTCTAAAGCGTCTACTACAATTCTCGCAGCACACTCGAGGAGTCCAATACTAAAAATTGGTTGGTACGAAACATGGAAGGGAGTGAGTGAGTTTTGTCAACTTTCAGTCTAGATTTTCACATTCAGTATAATTGTATTAGGTGAATATCACACCCTTTGAATGTAGTCACGATACGAATGCTATGACTGTATCAGACCACAATTTTTGTAACTCTGCGAGATGCTAACCATCTAACCTCATACTTGTCTCTCATACATCCTTACAAATCGCTAATGTTTTGTGATCCGATGAACTGTTGACAAAACGTTGAGTTCCCACCCAACATTTTGAACTCTATACGATTCAACTAAGATCCGTCCTCAAAATCACCGTCCTCAAAATGACTACCTAAAATTTGAAAAACGTACACCTCAATTGTTCGTACTACCTAATACTAGAGACAGCAGAACAAATCTGGCAGTCGAATTTTTTAACATCCGATGAACTGTTGACAAAAACGTTGAGTTCCCACTCTGATATGCTAAAATCTAGTCTCAAACTGACCGAGTGTTGAAGCGTTCCTAAACTGACTACCTCTAGATATTCGAGAAACTGAAAGTTGACAAAACTCACTCACTCCCTCCATTTTTCGTACACTAGTTTTAAAAGGGAATATCACACCCTGTGATACTCAACGGAACTCAACGTTTTTGTCAACAGTTCATCGGATCTTAGTTGAATCTCGAGGTGGTATATCCATAACCCGAGAAGGTTAGGTGTGTCTCTAATATATAAAGTCTCCGATCACTCAAGATCTGGTTCGCATCAGTTCGAGGGTATATTTTAGTATATCATAGTTGGTAAAATTCACTTTCTAACTTTCTACTTTCTCTAGGTGTGTCTCTAATATATAAAGAGTCTCCGATCACTCAAGATCTGGTTAGCATCAGTTCAAGGGTATAATTTAGCATATCATAGTTGGTAAAATTCACTTTCTAACTTTCTACTTTCTCTATTTGTCTAGTTCAACCTAGGTAGTAGCCCACATTCTCAACTCTGATATGCTAAAATCTAGTCTCAAACTGACCGAGTGTTGTATCGTTCCTAAACTGACTACCTAGATATTCGAGAAACTGAAAGTCGACAAAACTCACTCCCTCCATTTTTCGTACAACGCTACTACCTAGGTTGAACTACCAGAATAATTTTTGGTAGTTCAACTTTTAGTATGCAGATGCTTTAGAAATTTGGTCAATCTGAGGCTAGATTTCCACAGTCAGTCCACTAGTTTTAGGTGAATATCACACCACATTGAAGGTAGTCATGCTATGGATGATATGGCTGGGCCAGGCCACAATCTCAGCTCTGAGATGCTAAAAAATCTAACCTCGGACTAACCAAGTGGTCGAACAAGAAAGCTGGAGTGTCCTCACTTGTTCGTACCGCCGCTATCATACATCCTAGGTAGAGAGATCAGAAACATGGTAGTCCAATTTTTAGAACACACCAGCTCTTGAGTGGTCGGAGAGACGCTTTATAAATTAGAGACAACTAGAGAAATTATAGAATAGAGAAACTGAAAGTTGACAAAATATAGTCCCTACATTTTTCGTACCACCGCTACTACCTAGGTTGGGCGACCAGAATAATTTTTGGTAGTTCAATTTTTAGTACACACCACTTGACTTGAATACCATGAGTGATCGGGGGAGATGCTTTAGAAATATGGTCAGTCTGAGGCTAGATTTCCAGTCAGTGCACTGGTTTTAGGTGAATATCACACCACATTGAAGGTAGTCATGCCTAGGGGTGATATGGCTGATCTTGAGTGATCAGAGACGCTTTAGAAATTAGAGACAACTAGAGAAAATGGAGAATATAGAAACTGAAATTTGATAAAACTCACTCCCTTCATTTTTCGTACCAACGCTTTCTTGATCGAGCTACCAGAATAATTTTTGGTAGTTCAATTTTTGTAAACCCGCTTCCAGATCCTCGAGTGTGATGCTGCAGACGCTTTAGAAATTTGGCCAGTCTGAGGCTAGATTTCCACAGTCAGTGCACAGGTTTTAGGTGAATATCACACCACATTGAAGGTAGTCATGCTAGGGGTGATATGGCTGGAGCAGGCCACATTCTCAGCTCTGAGATGCTAAAATATACCCTCGGACTAACCAAGTGACTGACTACCTAGATAATCGAGAAACTGAAAGTTGATCCCTCCATTTTTCGTACCACCGCTACTACCTAGGTTGGGGAACCAGAATAATTTCGCCAGTTTCTTCACTCAAGACCAGGCTCTCAGAGAATCCACCATACGCAAAAGACTGGGTAGAACTTTGATCCTGAACCACCCTAACCTGAAAGAGATACTGGACGAGGGCAGGTACATGCTGGGAGGGGGTGGAGGCGAACCGCCTCTACTAACTCCGGCCACCATGACGCTGAACGAATCCACCCTGATCAGTCAACAACCACTGAAATGCGAGGATGGTACGACCGAAGGAGAACAGCACCGAAGGTTGATGGTGAACCCCTTCGACATGGGTTACATCTCCAACAACAAATCCAAGTACCTGGCCGGCGATGGACGTTGGTGCGCCTACGTACAAATGAGTGCACCCACCCAGTCTAGCGGTCTCGTGAACCACACAGTCTTCGACATCAAGACCCAACACAAACTAGATAGACACATCATCGAGGATAACATCAAGGGTAAAAGTGAACCTTCCAAAATGACATTGGCCAACGGTGAAGTATTGGACGTTCAACAACTAGTCCCTCGCGTCTGGTCCACCGATGCCGTCCAACCACTCACCAGCTCTCTGTCGTCCAAGGCGCTACAGTTGACCGAGTGTAGTCACGAAGTTGAAATTCTGCCCGATCTATTGCAAGCCACCTCGGCCACGATGGATGTTGATAACGAAAGACTTAACGCTAAAACCTCGTCCGCCGAGCTGAACAGAAACAAACTCCACAGACTCTTGGAAAGCAACATAAGCGCTAGAAACGGTAACAGGAATGGCGTCAACATAGACCAGAAGTCGGGTGTTATGAGAATTATGGACGAAGACATTCCCAACAACCGAAAGTGTTACACTCAACTGTTGGGCTCGATGGTGAAGATGTACCTCCACAACACACTCAACGATAACACCAACCAGAGCTGTGGTGGTGGTAGTAGTAGCAGCAACAACAACAACGGTAACGGTAACGGAAGATTCGACGATATGTTCCACAGAGCGAAGGATGTACGCAACAAACAAATGGGCTTCGACACATTTTTGGAAGACATACTCAAGTATCCCGAAGCGTTCCCTAGAGTCGGTGGCAGACCGACATCGACCAACGGTGTAGCCTACGAGATGGCCAAACGTATCCAACTACACAAGATCAATCACGATAGGTCCCTCGCCGAAAATATGAGAGAGAATTCCCGATTGGATTTGGTCAACCTATCTTCCTTGGTGGACAAAACGATGGTCGGTAACAACACGGACGCTGCCAGTTCACTACAGAACACCATCAAGGCTTGGAACATCATCTACAAACTCAAGTCGAAAATCAACAATACCATCAACACCCTAAAGCTGGCTAACGAAGATGGTAGTAGCACTAACACCACCGAGTTGAACTCGGCCCTCGACTCGAACTGCTCTCTTGAGTTGTGGACAGAAACTCTATAACATGATGATGAGACTCATAGCTGGAGCGGACGTTGCCATCGGACAACAGGTGAGACTGGCCCCTATGCTCAACTTACTCTGCGATGGAAAGGGAGTGGGTAACTCGGAAGACGATCTAATGTCTAAAATGCTGGAACGATCTCATGCTATCTCAACAGGATAGAGTCTCGACGCCTTCGAGTATCGACCAGTGCGGTCTTATGGAACACGGTCTGGCGTACGAAACGAAGGGTTTCTGTGAAGAAGATGGCCTGAACAACCCGTTCAAGCAGCGACGAGGAGGAGGAGGAGGAGATTGTACATTTGGAGGCAATGAGAGACCGGGAGACGTTGGGTCTAACCTAGACGTGAATTCCCTATTCAAAGCCTATATCAGCAAAGGAGAAGACGGCGATAAGATTCGTGGACAGATCGCTGATGCGGTAATAACATAGAACAACATCAGGATGGACAAGGCATTCTTGGATGCTAGTAAGTTGGATATCCGAGGTCTACTCCCGACGGAACAAACCTTTGGCGACAAGCCTCTAAAACTAACATCGGACCAAGACCAAATGGTATTCAACATAACCAAAACTCTCCTCTCTAACAAGAAACTCTTCGAACAAACCATACGAGGTTTAGCCAACATCAACGCTGGATCCGTAGGTAGAGACGGTCAATATTCTTTCCTCACCGAATATTACAGAAGCCTGAATCGTAAGAGTAACGCGGGTTCACACTCGGGACTGTGTGGATTCAGCGCTAGTCTAAAACCCAACGGTAGGTTCCAACAAGAGGTTGGTCCCGACATGGGTAGCTCTATCGTTAATTCGTATTGGGTGTCCACATAGTGACGACGTGGCGGATGACGTATGGTGGCTCAGTGGCGGGTGGTGGCTAGGTTGGTTGGTGGTAGTAGATGCGCGGGAGGGGATAGTGTTGGATATAAGCACCAGGCAGTCTCCCAATATGCTCAGCCTGCGCAACCGCCACAACATAAACTGCCACCGTCATCATAACCACCAGCACCAGCACCACCAGGCGAGTGTATTTTTGGTTCGGCCACTGCTAACGTCGACATGGAACCGGACACTACTTCAACCTCCGATCTTAACATCAACTTCAAGCCAGAACTAGGATCGGACGACTGTTACCGCACACACTTTAAGGGAGGTGTGTTAGAGAAAAATTCGGGCGGGTTGGGTGTCGGAGTGTGGTTCGATACTAAATACTACGACAGTCTAGTGAGCAACGACCAATCCACCAAACTCATCAAGAACTTCGCTAAGCAAAACAGAGTGATCCCGGGAAGATTCATCATAAACTCGCAGTTCCTCAAAGATGTGGTTGCCAGGTTCTTCGATACCATAACCCCGAGTGAGCTGGTGATCTTCAACCCATCGACGTACAGTATGTTAGCAGAGGCGTTCACATCTTCGTGGTGTTCGTCGAGTAAGAGCGATGCACCATTCGGTTGTGTGGGATATGATATGTACAACGAACTGTGGACGTTGAGTGGAGTGGAGCCTAACATCCTAGACCTTTTCCTAGAAGAGTGTGGCGAAACTTTCGAAGATAGCATCGTATTGAAAGACAATCTCCCAATTTGGTACTCGAAAGAAGAGGCACCAACCCCCCACTCTCAGTCGAGGTACAGGCCGAAATTGGACGCTCCCGACACCACCAAACGACTGAAGACCAAGCTCCAAAACGCCCACATGAAGGATATCCTATTCGACATCAACTTTAGGAACTCTGAGATCGTCAACTTCTCCATGATCAACATTCTAACCAAGTACAAAAAGGGTAGTCTGCAAGAGGATATTCTACAGGTTATGCTCGTCCAGTTTAGTGCGCTACACAACACGATGATCAATACCAGGTTCTGGGGTCTGGTGGGCAAGATCACCTCTCTGTTTGAACTGAAGATAGTAGAGAAGTACATCCACGACTGCACCTGGTGTAACAAGAACTGTTCTAACATTATCGTCAGAGCACACAACGAGCTAGAGTGGAATCACCGAGCACCTATGGTCGCGAACGAAATCTTCGACGACCAAAACATGAAGATAGAGCACTTAGAGTTGAAGAACATCACCATTAACCGTCGACTCTTCACTCACATCTTCCAGTCACACAAGAGGAGAATTCTCAAGTTTGCCAACGATCACATTCTGGTCTACAACCCTCGGTGTCGGCCATCGAAGAGATATTGAGTCGGGACGAGGTTGTATCATCACCGTCATCTACACAAAAGTGCCAGACGATAGACGCCAGTCTAGTGAGACTGAACAACCAAAAGTTCGAGGATGCGATCAGGTTCGCCAACTTTCATCATAGTATAATAGACATGGTGTGCGGTGTGTACTTGAAAGAAATAGAGATGGGGAGACTAAGGAGTCGGACGATCGAGGAGCTACTCATCTGCTGGGGTGTGAGCGAGAAGACCTTACTAGAAATGTTGGGACAACACCGAAAAGCTTTCTACCGCAATAATCAGAACTCGTACGTCCATAAGAAGTACGGTACCGTGAGTCGACCAGACAACGATAATGAAAACAGCGACAGAAGTAGTAGTAGTAGTAGTATCAATGGTGGTGGTGTTACTGCTGGTGCTGGTGCTGGTGGAGCCAGTTGTAGTTATAACACCGAAGCGTACGAACCTACATTATTCGTCCCCACTCTCCAACTACCCCTACTGGACAAGGTACACCACAAGATTGTGTGTCTCATCTTCGGATTCGTAGACGACTGTAATGGTTTAGGTTACACCCAAGTGAACTGCGCCAAGTATCTAATGATACTGGAGGCTACGCTAGCCACCCGTACCAAAAGCCAGTACTACAACCTCGAACTGACTCTCCTGATCGCATTGTGTCAACAGCTTTCACATTCCAATGTTCAGAGTTGGGTATATAGCTCTACACCCCTCGACCAGACGACCCAATCGGCCATAGATAAGCTATTTGGACATACACATTCTGACACCAGCAGGGCTGAACAGTTTCTACACAAACAGATAGAGGATGAATCGAGCGACAACTTCCAGTAGAAGTAGTCGAGGAGCCTCATCACCCAAAAAGCGCGCCGCTAGAAAGAAGAGAAAGAAGAGTGGCGGTGAATATGACGACGACCAGAGGAATAAGAAGAGGAGAAAGAACAAAAAGAGGAGGAACGAGTATCACGACGACGAAAATTATGAGGGCCCTTTTGAACATGGTATGCTACAATATTGGGTAGTGATAGATTACAACTTCGAAAATGTGTGCAATGATGGTCAACGCGTTCTCAACTGCCTGCGACCGAACGGAGTAGTAGGAGTCGATCATAGTACTGAAACACATGGCCGGAGAAATGGATTGGCACAGACCCGACCATAGTGATGATATAGACACGTCCGAGTTCAAATTGTACACCCAGTTTCTGCTGTCTAATATTCCAGATCACCTCAAAGTTGTCATATCCAAAGTGTCCATCATGGAAATCGAGAACTTGAAAGACACCAAGGTGACCAGCATCATCAACGGCAAAGTTGAAAAACAGAGCTTGGACCACTCTATGGCCGACACTACAAAACTACCTAGTTGCCTCTATCTGGGCAGTAAAGAGTTCCACTTCAATATGGTCTTTCAAGACTCTCTCATAGATAGGATATATGCTCCAACAATATATACCCCAACTTCAAAGTATTCAACTATGGGATTTAGATTGAGGAATCAATAAAAATGTGACATGTTTTTGGTATATTTTTACCCTTTATTCTTAGTTTTAGGTGAATAGAATGTAGTAACGATACGGAGGTATCAGGCCACATTGTCAAGTAAAATCTACCCTCGGACTCACACATTTGTTGTAGCGTAGCCAAAATCACTACTCAACTCAACATCATCTCCTTTTTTGGTCAGTCTGAGGCTAGATTTTCACATTCAGTAGTCTGGTGTTTAGGTGAATATCACACACGTTAACTTTAGTCATGCTATGAATGGTATGGCTGTACACATATCTCAACTCTGAGATGCTAAAAATCTAGCCTAAGACTGCCTCTCAAATCGAGACACTAAAAGTTGGAAACCCCCACACCTCGACTTTGAGAGGTCAGACAAATTTGGTAGTCACATTCTTGAACACAACACTCGGAGTGAGTTTGGCCAACTTTAGTTTCTCGATTCGCTAGGTAGTCAGTTTAGAGGGACGCTACAACACTTGGTCAGTCCGAGGGTTAGATTTCCACATTCATTATACTGGTTTTAGGTGAATATCACACCCGTTAACTGTAGTCATGCTATAGATTGGTATGGTTGTAGAAGTCCAATTTTTCAACTATGAGATGCTAAAATATAACCTCAGACTGACCAAATTTCAAACACAGCTCTCCGATAAATCGAAAGCTGGTAGCGAGTGGTGTGGGTGTGTACTGAAAATTCAACTACCAAAAATTATTCTGGTCGCTCGACCAAATAGCGTTGGCACGAAAAATGGAGGAAGTGTGTTTTATCAAATTTCAGTTTCTCTATTCTATACTTTCTCTAGTATTCTCTAATTTCTAAAGCATCTCTCCGAGAGTGGGAGTGAGATTGAGACTACCAAAAAAAAATCTGGTCGCTCGACCGATGGTACGAAAAATCGAGGGATTGTATTTTGTCAACTTTAGTTTCTCGATCACTCTAGTTGGGTGATAGGAGAGATGCTTTAGAAATTTGGTCAGTCTGAGGCTAGATTTTCACATCACATGGTTTTAGGTGAATATGTCCTAAACTATCAAGATTGTATTAGGGGGTTACGAAATACAAGATATACCAGGAGTCTTTTATTTGGAAACCACCACACCACCACGCCCAGCCTCTGATTTGTCCATAGGGTGTCTGCAGCCCGGAGAGTTGAAGTTGGACCCTAACATGTTCAGACATTCACCGCAGAGATAGGTCCTACATTGTATATTGTACATCTTGTTCACTGCAGTCTCGAGGCATATGGCACATGAATTCAGTTTGAAGATGTGAAGTTCTGGGTCGGTGATGTTTTCACCGCAGACCGTCTTGACCAAATCTATACTCTCTGGAGTCGTAAACCACTTACCATCATCGAGTATCTTGTCCAATTCTGAGGCATCAGAGCCTGGGAATGCCAGCAGTTTCGAAATATGTGTAGCTCTTGGCGAGTTGAGCTTTGTTTTTCCAATTATCGCACATCAGGTCCAATTTGAGTCCAGTTTGGGCTTTGAGTACCGCATTCACTTCATCCGGTCGAAAGATTTCAGCCACCGTTACATCATTGTTGTTGGTGATAATTTCGCGACATTTGACTGTTTCGTCGTCTAGTTCCATTTCCATCTCAGCCGAACTCTCTTCCCTAACTTTGGCGATCAGGAAGTCTCGACCCTCATTGTCGATGGCAACCAGTTCTCCTTCTCGGCCAGCCACTCGAATTGGTAGATAGCAAACTGAATGGTCAGGGTGTGGTTGATTCCTTCTCCTTTTCCTCCTCCTCCGTTCACCGCAGCCGCCGCCATATATTGGTTGGCGTAGAGTCCCAGAGATTTAGCGTTAGCTTCGTTCTTGATGGCCCGAATGGTTCTGCAGTCTACACATCTGTGCATACTGACTTGGGCTGGAGCGCTAGGGTACCTGAACACCGTGTATAGCTTCTTGCAGTCTGTACACCTCAACATCACCTTCATGATATCATCATCGTCGTCGCCTTTCTTCTCGACGATACCACCCAACCCCCGCTTCTGGTTGCGACGGTGACTGCGAAGGTTGACTGCTTGACATTTGGGTTTAGCATCCAACGTCAGTCCGAAGGCGGTCAACACTTGATTCGTCACCTTGGAGTCTGGGTACCTTTCAGCAATCTGACAATACATGCACACCACCGCGGACGGCGTCTCGAACAGCTCACGGAAAATGAGGTTCTTGCACATGATACACTCGATTCTTGGGACACTAGCGTAGGTAGTAACATCAGCGACGAAGGTTTTGTGTGGGTGGACAAAGATCACATTTGTGTTCTTGCACACCACCAACATGGCATCCAACTGGGAACTCGAAGCGAGTTGATCGATGAAATTCTGAGGCAGGTATTTGCGCACATTTTGGCGTAGTGTGGTGTTCCTACATGCGTTGTCGTACATTGTCGGAAAGAGCCGTCCATTATCCTCAACCATCCCACCAAAGTCCATCTCCTGCATAGTCTGTTGGGCCACCGCCTCCAGTTCTTGGCACTCAATTTCATCCGTGTTTCGCAGTATCGTCGCGCACATCATCATCGTGTTGAAGCCGTGTCTGTGTTGGAAAGATACATTGATATCCAACAGACAAAACAGTACTTAGATGGGACTATAACGTCGTTCGGAGCGCGGATGGCCTAAATGACCAGCGGGATACACTCCAGTCTCTTCCCGTCCAAACTTTTCCCAGTCTTGTTGGGTGTCAGCGTGTACGTAACCCCCTTGACGAAATTTGTCACCCACTTCAACGTCACAGCTCCGCACATCCCCAACAATTCTGTAGTAGTAGGCGGCGGTGCAATCTCAATATCTGGGTTCAGTAGTAGAACTCCACCGTTGTCGGCCGTTGCAGTTTCAGAGATGGTGGTAGCGATGAAGTCTTGGGCCACATATCCATATCTCATCTTCTTCAAATTGTCGTATGTGAATTGGTCTCGGCATTGCCTTTTGAGAGCCATGTTCAGATCCTGAGTATGTTGCTTATTTGGGCTACAGTCGGCCACGAATCCCTTGATGTACGCCCCGACAATGGGAAAGTTGACAACCAGACCTGCCAACTCCTTGTCATCACGGGCGGTTTCGATAATCATTTGAGCATTATTGGAGTAATTCTCCGGCTGCTGCTGTTGCTCTCCTCGTCGAAAGATGCAGTCATATTTGGCCATAGTGTCGTTGGTGGTGTTTTCTGCGTGAAGTGGAAGAATTCGAAGACCCGTTTACCATTTTCCACTTTCTTGATGTTTGGATCGTCATTCACCCAAAACTTTGTAGAGTTGATCAATGTTTCACATTCCAATCCCAGTTGGTTAGCGATGTCGAAACTCCTCAGTTCTTTTCCCAACAGGCTCTGAATGTTCAAATTGTTCCCGAAAGTCGAATGGACCAGACTGCGCATGATGTCGGTCGTGACCAGTTTGGTAGCACTGTCAGCATAGTAATGTCCGTCTTCAATCTCGATGATACTGCATCTCTGGATGGGCGAATTGTTGTCGTTCGTGTTGGTTATCACCTCTTCCAATTTCATGTAGCCTTTGACTGGGTATAGTGTATGCTAGTTGGAAGTGGCCACGATCACCATCAGTTTGGCATTATTGAAATTCAGTTGTTGGGCAATGTACTGGGGTGACAGATTCTAACTTCTCCCCGACGTGCTGGGCGTAATGTGACATCTCATTAGATAACTCGATATCCAAATCCTTCGCCAATCCCCTTTCGAAGAAACGGCCGTCCTCGTCGGTTATGATGTAGATCGTTTTGACAACAGTTCATCGGATCTAGTTGAATCTCAAGGTGGTATATCCATAACGCGTGAAGGCTAATACATAGTATGGGGTATCTCAAGTTATAGAGGAGAATTGAAAATGTGGATGGGAACTCAACGTTTTGACGTCAACTTTCAGTTTCTCGAATATCTAGGTAGTCAGTTTAGGAACGCTACAACACTCGGTCAGTTTGAGACTAGATTTTAGCATATCAGAGTTGAGAATATGGGCTTCTACAGCCACTCCAATCCGTAACCTTACTACAGTTAACGGGTGTGATATTCCCTTAAAACTTATTGTGAAAATCTAGCCTCAGACTGACCAAATTTCTAAAGCATCTACAAATCTCCGAGCACACTCGAGGAGTCCAATACCTAACAGTTGAACTACCAAAAATGATTCTTGTAGTTCAACCTAGGTTGTACGAAAAATGGAGGGAGTGAGTTTCAACTTTCAGTTTCTCGAATATCTAGGTAGTCAGTTTAGGAACGCTAGAACACTCGGTCAGTTTGAGACTAGATTTTAGCATATCAGAGTTGAGAATGTGGGCTTCTACAGCCACACCAATCCGTAACCTTACTACAGTTAACGGGTGTGATATTCACATAAAACCAGTGCACTGACTGTGGAAATCTAGCCTCAGACTGACCAAATTTCTAAAGCGTCTACAAATCTCCGAGCACACTCGTGGAGTTCAATACTAAAAGTTGAACTACCAAAAATTATTCTGGTAGTTCAACCTAGGTAGTAGCGTTGTACGAAAAATGGAGGGAGTGAGTTTTGTCAACTTTCAGTAGTGGTGTGTACTAAAATGTTGAACTACCAAAAATTATTCTGGTAGCTCGATCAAGAAAGCGTTGATACGAAAAATAGAGGGTGTGTTTTATACACAACCCGCTACCAGCTCCTCGAGTGTGATCAGAGAGCTGCAGATGCTTTAGAAATTGGGTCAGCTCTGAGGCTAGATTTCCACAGTCAGTCCACTAGTTTTAGGTGAATATCACACCACATTGAAGGTAGTCATGCTATGGATGATATGGCTGGGTCAGGCCACAATCTCAGCTCTGAGATGCTAAAAAATCTAACCTCGGACTGACCAAGTTGTCGAACAAGAAAGCTGGAGTGTCGTCACTTGTTCATACTGCCGCTATCATACATCCTAGGTAGAGAGATCAGAATCATTGTAGTTCAATTTTTAGAACACACCAGCTCTTGAGTGGTCGGAGAGACGCTTTATAAATTAGAGACAACTAGAGAAATTATAGAATAGAGAAACTGAAAGTTGACAAAACATAGTCCCTACATTTTTCGTACCACCGCTACTACCTAGGTTGGGCGACCAGAATAATTTTTAGTACACACCACTCGATTTGACTACCTCGAGTGTGCTCGGAGATTTGTAGACGCTTTAGAAATTTGGTCAGGCTGAGGCTAGATTTCCACTCTCTGTACACAGGTTTTAGGTGAATATCACACCCGTTAACATATCAGCATATATTAGCATATCAGAGTTGAGAATGTGGGCTTCTACAGCCATACCAATCCGTAACCTTACTACAGTTAACGGGTGTGATATTCACCTAAAACCAGTGCACTGACTGTGGAAATCTAGCCTCAGACTGACCAAATTTCTAAAGCATGTACAAATC
The DNA here is from genome assembly GCA_032716605.1 of Paralithodes platypus. Classification (NCBI taxonomy): domain Eukaryota; kingdom Metazoa; phylum Arthropoda; class Malacostraca; order Decapoda; family Lithodidae; genus Paralithodes; species Paralithodes platypus. The sequence goes on along the minus strand of CM064549.1, from coordinate 15,179,960 downwards.
TCCGAGCACACTCGAGGAGTCCAATACTAACAGTTGAACTACCAAAAATGATTCTTGTAGTTCAACCTAGGTTGTACGAAAAATGGAGTGAGTGAGTTTTGTCAACTTTCAGTTTCTCGAATATCTAGGTAGTCAGTTTAGGAACGCTACAACACTCGGTCAGTTTGAGACTAGATTTTAGCATATCAGAGTTGAGAATGTGGGCTTCTACAGCCACACCAATCCGTAACCTTACTACAGTTAACGGGTGTGATATTCACCTAAAACCAGTGCACTGACTGTGGAAATCTAGCCTCAGACTGACCAAATTTCTAAAGCGTCTACAAATCTCCGAGCACACTCGAGGAGTCCAATACTATAAGTTGAACTACCAAAAAATATTCCTGTAGCTCGATCAAGAAAGCGTTGGTACGAAAAATGGAGGGAGTGAGTTTTGTCAACTTTCAGTTTCTCGAATATCTAGAGGTAGTCAGTTTAGGAACCCTACAACACTCGGTCAGTTTGAGACTAGATTTTAGCATATCAGAGTGGGAACTCAACGTTTTTGTCAAGAGTTCATCGGATGTTAAAAAATTCGACTGCCAGATTTGTTCTGCTCTGTCTCTAGTATTAGGTAGTACGAAAAATTGAGGTGTACGTTTTTCAAATTTTAGGTAGTCATTTTGAGGACGCTGGGAACTCACCGGATCTTAGTTGAATCGTATAGAGTTGAAAATGTTGGGTGGGAACTCAACGTTTTGTCAACAGTTCATCGGATCTAGTTGAATCTCATTAGGTAGTACGATACATTGAGGTGTACGTTTTTCAAATTTTAGGTAGTCATTTTGAGGATGGTGGGAACTCAACGGATCTTAGTTGAATCGTATAGAGTTCAAAATGTTGGGTGGGAACTCAACGTTTTGTCAACAGTTCATCGGATCACAAAACATTAGCGATTTGTAAGGGTGTATATGAGACAAGTATGAGGTTAGATTGTTAGCATCTCGCAGAGTTACAAAAATTGTGGTCTGATACAGTCATAGCATTCGTATCGTGACTACATTCAAAGGGTGTGATATTCACCTAATACCATTATACTGAATGTGAAAATCTTGACTGAAAGTTGACAAAACTCAATCACTCCCTTCCATGTTTCGTACCAACCAATTTTTAGTATTGGACTCCGCAAGTGTGCTCGGATAATTGTAGTAGACGCTTTAGAAATGTGGTCAGTAGTCTGAGGCGAGACTAGATTTTCACACTCAGTACACTAGTTTTAAAAGGGAATATCACACCCCGTGATATAATGTAAGGAAGGATATGGATTGGTGTGGCTGTAGAAGCCCACATTCTCAACTCTGATATGCTAAAATCTAGTCTCAAACTGACCGAGTGTTGTAGCATTCCTAAACTGACTACCTATTCTGGTATTTTTCAGTATTGGACTCCTCGAGTGTGCTCCGAGAATTGAAGTAGACGCTTTAGAAATTTGGTCAGTAGTCTGAGGCGAGGCTAGATTTTCACACTCAGTACACTAGTTTTAAAAGGGAATATCACACCCCGTTAACTGTAAGGAAGGATATGGATGATATGGCTGTAGAAGCCCACATTCTCAACTCTGATATGCTAAAATCTAGTCTCAAACTGACCGAGTGTTGTAGCGTTCCTAAACTGACTACCTAGATATTCGAAAGTCTGAAAGTTGACAAAAGATCTAGTTGAATCTCAAGGTGGTAGCGTTGGTACGAAAAATGGAGGGAGTGAGTGAGTTTTGTCAACTTTCAGTTTCTCGAATATCTAGAGGTAGTCAGTTTAGGAACGCTAAAACACTAGGTCAGTTTGAGACTAGATTTTAGCATATCAGAGTTGAGAATGTGGGCTTCTACAGCCACACCGATCCGTAACCTTCCCTTTTAAAACTAGTGCACCGACTGTGGAAATCTAGCCTCGCCTCAGACTGACCAAATTTCTAAAGCGTCTACTACAAATCTCCGGAACTCAACGTAATCTTAGTTGAATCTCGAGGTGGGATATCCGTATAGAGTTGAAAATGTTGGGTGGGAACTCAACGTTTTTGTCAAACAGTTCATCGGATGTTAAAACATTCGACTGCCAGATTTGTTCTGCTCTGTCTCTAGTATTAGGTAGTACGAAAAATTGAGGTGTACGTTTTTCAAATTTTAGGTAGTCATTTTGAGAACGGTGGGAACTCAACGGATCTTAGTTGAATAGTATAGAGTTGAAAATGTTGGGTGGGAACTCAACGTTTTGTCAACAGTTCATCGGATCTAGTTGAATCTCAAGGTGGTAGCGTTGGTACGAAAAATGGAGGGAGTGAGTGAGTTTTGTCAACTTTCAGTTTCTCGAATATCTAGAGGTAGTCAGTTTAGGAACGCTACAACACTCTGTCAGTTTGAGACTAGATTTTAGCATGTCAGAGTGGGAACTGAACGTTTTTGTCAACAGTTCATCGGATGTTAAAAAATGTGACTGCCAGATTTGTTCTGCTCTGTCTCTAGTATTAGGTAGTACGAAAAATTGAGGTGTACGTTTTTCAAATTATAGGTAGTCATTTTGAGGACGGTGGGAACTCAACGGATCTTAGTTGAATCGTATACAGTTCAAAATGTTGGGTGGGAACTCAACGTTTTGTCAACAGTTCATCGGATCACAAAACATTAGCGATTTGTAAGGGTGTATGTGAGACAAGTATGAGGTTAGATTTTTAGCATCTCGCAGAGTTACAAAAATTGTGGTCTGATACAGTCATAGCATTCGTATCGTGACTACATTCAAAGGGTGTGATATTCACCTAATACCATTATACTGAATGTGAAAATCTAGACTGAAAGTTGACAAAACTCACTCACTCCCTTCCATGTTTCGTACCAACCAATTTTTAGTATTGGACTCCTCGAGTGTGCTCGGAGAATTGCAGTAGACGCTTTAGAAATTTGGTCAGTAGTCTGAGGCGAGGCTAAATTTTCACACTCAGTACACTAGTTTTAAAAGGGAATATCACACCCCGTAAGGAAGGATATGGATGGTATGGCTGTAGAAGCCCACATTCTCAACTCTGATATGCTTAAATCTAGTGTCAAACTGACCGAGTGTTGAAGCGTTCCTAAACTGACTACCTAGATATTCGAAAAACTGAAAATTTGACGAACTGTCAAAATATTTCTCTCAACAGTCTGTGTCGGGATCAGAATCGTTTATACGGGTTGCTGGCTCATACAGTAACCCGGACAGTCGTGGGAACTCAACGTTTTGACGGTTCATCGGATCTTAGTTGAATCTCGAGGTGGGATATCCATAGCCCGAGAAGGCTACTACATAGTATGGGGTATCTCAAGTTATAGAGTATTATACTCTGGCACAAATGGCGTTGAAAATGTGGATGAGGAACTCAACGTTTTGTGGGGGACTCAACGTTTTGTGTGAATTGATGCCAACGGACTTCTCTCTAAAACCTGGGGCTTGGCGAGGAAGGTACCATTCTCACATTGAGCGCCTCGCCGAGAAGTTGTAGTCACCTTCCGTCGAAATATTGCATGTCTGTTAAAATGGAGGTGTGTATGGATTTGGTATACTCTGAGGTATTATCTTATTACGTATGAAGAGCCAACAGAGATAACATGTTTGGTACACCAGAATAACAACCAAACCAGGCCTTGAACCATCAGTAACAACCCTTCATAAGGCACACACCAAAGACGCCACCATGAACGATTCGCTGAAGGTTTATCTTCCTCCTGATGCCACTGGCAGTATGGGATCAGTTATTCAAAAATCGACCCTCGCCATCCGTAACGTGGCTCGTCTGATGAAACTCTTCACTCGGTTAGAATTGGAGCTGATCACATTCAAGGATTTCGACCACACCTCGAATGGACTATCTCTACACAAGTTCACTGACATCGAATCCACAAACACGTTCCTGGCTACCCTGGTTGATGGCGTGAAAGGTGGAGGCCCGATCGGGTATGAACCTCCATTCTCCTAGCAATCGATTCTATTTCGGGATTTCGACATTCGGGTGCTCTGATCTACATCATAACCGACGACGACGGCCGTTTCTTCGAAAGGGGATTGGCTAAGGATTTGGATATCGAGTTATCTAAAGAGATGTCACATTACGCCCAGCACGTCGGGGAGAAGTTAGAATTTGTCATGTCGAAGGCTACACCCCAGTACATTGCCCAACAACTGAATTTCAATAACGCCAAACTGATGGTGATTGTGGCCACTTCCAACCAGCATACACTATACCCACTCAAAGGCTACATGAAATTGGAAGAGGTGATAACCAACACGAACGACAACAATACGCCCATCCAGAGATGCAGTATCATCGAGATCGAAGACGGACATTACTATGCTGACAGTGCTACCAAACTGGTCACGACCGACATCATGCGCAGTCTCGTCCATTCGACTTTCGGGAACAATTTGAACATTCAGAGCCTGTTGGGAAAAGAACTGAGGAGTCTCGACATCGCCAGGGAGAGCGCTAACCAACTGGGATTGGAATATGAAACATTGATCAACTCTACAAAGTTTTGGGTGAATGACGATCCAAACAGCAAGAAAGTGGAAAATGGTAAACGGGTCTTCGAATTCTTCCACTTCACGCTATACCATAATTACACTTCAGAAAACACCACCAACGACACTATGGCCAAGTATGACCGCATCTTTCGACGAGGAGAGCAAGAGCAGCAGCCGGAGAATTACTCCAATAATGCTCAAATGATTATCGAAACCGCCCGTGATGACAAGGAGTTGGCAGGTCTGGTTGTCAACTTTCCCATTGTCGGGGCGTACATCAAGGGATTCGTGGCCGACTGTAGCCCAAATAGCAACATACTCTGGATCTGAACATGGCTCTCAAAAGGCAATGCCGAGACCAATCCACATACGACGATTTGACGAAGATGAGATATGGATATGTGGCTTTCATCGCTACCACCATCTCTGAAACTGCAACGGCCGACAACGGCGGAGTTCTACTACTGAACCCAGATATTGAGATTGCACAGCCGCCTACTACTACAGAATTGTTGGGGATGTGCGGAGCTGTGACGTTGAAGTGGGTGACAAATTTCGTCTAGGGGGTTACGTACACGCTGACATCCAACAAGACTGGGAAAAATTTGGACGGGAAGAGACTGGAGTGTATCCCGCCTGGTCATTTAGGCCATCCGCGCTCCGAACGACGTTACAGTCCCATCCAAGTACTGTTTTGTCTGTGGGATATCAATGTATCTTTCCAACACAGACATGGCTTCAACACGATGATGATGTGCGCCACGATACTGCGAAACAGGGATGAAATTGAGTGCCAAGAACTGGTGGCGGTGGCCCAACAGACTATGCTTTGGACTTTGCTGATGGACTGATGGATGCTGATGGACTTTGGTGGGATGGTTGAGGATAATGGACGGCTCTTTCCGACAATGTACGACAACGCATGTAGGAACACCACACTACGCCAAAATGTGCGCAAATACCTGCCTCAGAATTTCATCGATCAACTCGCTTCGAGTTCCCAGTTGGATGCCATGTTGGTGGTGTGCAAGAACACAAATGTGATCTTTGTCCACCCACACAAAACCTTCGTCGCTGATGATACTACCTACGCTAGTGTCCCAAGAATCGAGTGTATCATGTGCAAGAACCTCATTTTCCGTGAGCTGTTCGAGACGCCGTCCGCGGTGGTGTGCATGTATTGTCAGATTGCTGAAAGGTACCCAGACTCCAAGGTGACGAATCAAGTGTTGACCGCCTTCGGACTGACGTTGGATGCTAAACCCAAATGTCAAGCAGTCAACCTTCGCAGTCACCGTCGCAACCAGAAGCGGGGGTTGGATGGTATCGTCGAGAAGAAAGGCGACGACGATGATGATATCATGAAGGTGATGTTGAGGTGTACAGACTGCAAGAAGCTATACACGGTGTTCAGGTACCCTAGCGCTCCAGCCCAAGTCAGTATGCACAGATGTGTAGAATGCAGAACCATTCGGGCCATCAAGAACGAAGCTAACGCTAAATCTCTGGGACTCTACGCCAACCAATATATGGAGGCGGCTGCGGTGAACGGAGGAGGAGGAAAAGGAGAAGGAATCAACCACACCCAGACCATTCAGTTTGCTATCTACCAATTCGAGTGGCTCGCCGAGAAGGTGGAAGAAGGAGAACTGGTTGCCATCGACAATGAGGGTCGAGACTTCCTGATCGCCAAAGTTAGGGAAGAGAGTTCGGCTGAGATGGAAATGGAACTAGACGACGAAACAGTCAAATGTCGCGAAAGTATCACCAACAACAATGATGTAACGGTGGCTGAAATCTTTCGACCGGATGAAGTGAATGCGGTACTCAAAGCCCAAACTGGACTCAAATTGGACCTGATGTGCGATAATTGGAAAAACAAAGCTCAACTCGCCAAGAGCTACACATATTTCGAAACTGCTGGCATTCCCAGGCAGTACACTGATGCCTCAAAATTGGACAAGATACTCGATGATGGTCAGTGGTTTACGACTCCAGAAAGTATAGATTTGGTCAAGACGGTCTGCGGTGAAAACATCACCGACCCAGAACTTCACATCTTCAAACTGAATTCATGTGCCATATGCCTCGAGACTGCAGTGAACAAGATGAACAATATACATTGTAGGACCTATCTCTGCGGTGAATGTCTGAACATGTTAGGGTCCAACTTCAACTGTCCGGGCTGCAGACACCCAGAGGCTGGGCGTGGTGGTGTGGTGGTTTCCAAATAAAAGACTACTGGTATATCTTGTATTTCGTAACCCCCTAATACAATCTTGATAGTTTAGGACATATTCACCTAAAACCAGTCCACTGAATGTGATGTGAAAATCTAGCCTCAGACTGACCAAATTTCTAAAGCATCTCTCCTATCACCCAACTAGAGTCAACTAAAGTTGACAAAATACAATCCCTCCATTTTTCGTACCATCGGTCGAGCGACCAGAATTTTGTTTGGTAGTCTCAATCTCACTCCCACTCTCGGAGAGATGCTTTAGAAATTAGAGAATACTAGAGAAAGTATAGAATAGAGAAACTGAAATTTGATAAAACACACTCCCTCCATTTTTCGTACCAACGCTATTTGGTCGAGCGACCAGAATAATTTTTGGTAGTTGAATTTTTAGTACACACCCACACCACTCGCTACCAGCTTTCGATTTATCGGAGAGCTGTGTTTGAAATTTGGTCAGTCTGAGGTTATATTTTAGCATCTCATAGTTGAAAAATTGGACTTCTACAACCATACCAATCCCAATCTGCATGACTACAGTTAACGGGTGTGATATTCACCTAAAACCAGTATAATGAATGTGGACATCTAACCCTCGGACTGACCAAGTGTTGTAGCGTCCCTCTAAACTGACTACCTAGCGAATCGAGAAACTAAAGTTAGCCAAACTCACTCCGAGTGTTGTGTTCAAGAATGTGACTACCAAATTTGTCTGACCTCTCAAAGTCGAGGTGTGGGGGTTTCCAACTTTTAGTGTCTCGATTTGAGAGGCAGTCTTAGGCTAGATTTTTAGCATCTCAGAGTTGAGATATGTGGACTTGTACAGCCATACCATTCATAGCATGACTAAAGTTAACGTGTGTGATATTCACCTAAAAACCAGACTACTGAATGTGAAAATCTAACCTCAGACTGACCAAAAAAGGAGATGATGTTGAGTTGAGTAGTGATTTTGGCTACGTTACAACAAATGTGTGAGTCCGAGGGTAGATTTTACTTGACAATGTGGCCTGATACCTCCGTATCGTTACTACATTCTATTCACCTAAAACTAAGAATAAAGGGTAAAAATATACCAAAAACATGTCACATTTTTATTGATTCCTCAATCTAAATCCCATAGTTGAATACTTTGAAGCCTAAAGTTGGGGTATATATTGTTGGCAGCATATATCCTATCTATGAGAGAGTCTTGAAAGACCATATTGAAGTGGAACTCTTTACTGCCCAGATAGAGGCAACTAGGTAGTTTTGTAGTGTCGGCCATAAAGTCGTCCAAGCTCTGTTTTTCAACTTTGCCGTTGATGATGCTGGTCACCTTGGTGTCTTTCAAGTTCTCGATTTCCATGATGGACACTTTGGATATGACAACTTTGAGGTGATCTGGAATATTAGACAGCAGAAACTGGGTGCACAATTTGAACTCGGACGTGTCTATATCATCACTATGGTCGGGTCTGTGCCAATCCCTTTCTCCGGCCATGGGTTTCAGTACTATGATCGAGAAGTCTCCGTTCGGTCGCAGGCAGTTGAGAACGCGTTGACCATCATTGCACACATTTTTGAAGTTGTAATCTATCACTACCCAATATTGTAGCATACCATGTTCAAAAGGGCCCTCATCATTTTCGTCGTCGTGATACTCGTTCCTCCTCTTTTTGTTTTTTCTCCTCTTCTTATTCCTCTGGTCGTCGTCATCTTCACCGCCACTCTTCTTTCTCTTCTTACTAGCGGCGCGCTTTTTGGGTGATGAGGCTCCTCGACTACTTCTACTGGAAGTTGTCGCTCGATTCATCCTCTATCTGTTTGTGTAGAAAATGTTCAGCCCTGCTGGTGTCAGAATGTGTATGTCCAAATAGCTTATCTATGGCCGATTGGGTCGTCTGGTCGAGGGGTGTAGAGCTATTTACCCAACTCCGAACATTGGAATGTGAAAGCTGTTGACACAATGCGATCAGGAGAGTCAGTTCGAGGTTGTAGTACTGGCTTTTGGTACGGGTGGCTAGCGTAGCCTCCAGTATAATTAGATACTTGGTGCAGTTCACTTGGGTGTAACCTAAACCGTTACAGTCGTCTACGAATCCGAAGATGAGACACACAATCTCAATCCAGTAGGGGTAGTTGGAGAGTGGGGACGAATAATGTAGGTTCGTACGCTTCGGTGTTATAACTACAACTGGCTCCACCAGCACCAGCACCAGCAGTAACACCACCACCATTGATACTACTATTACTACTACTGCTGTCGCTGTTTTCATTATCGTTGTCTGGTCGATTCACGGTACCGTACTTTTTATGGACGTACGAGTTCTGATTATTGCGGTAGAAAGCTTTTCGGTGTTGTCCCAACATTTCTAGTAAGGTCTTCTCGCTCACACCCCAGCAGGTGAGTAGCTCCTCGATCGTCCGACTCCTTAGTCTCCCTATCTCTATTTCTATCAAGTACACACCGAACACCATGTCTATTATACTATGATGGAAGTTGGCGAACCTGATCGCATCCTCGAACTTTTGGTTGTTCAGTCTCACTAGACTGGCGTCTATCGTCTGGCACTTTTGTGTAGATGACGGTGTTGATACAACCTCGTCCCGACTCAATATCTCTTCGATGGCCGACATGTACTCCCCCAACCGAGGGTTGTAGACCAGAATGTGATCGTTGGCAAACTAGAGAATTCTCCTCTTGTGTGACTGGAAGATGTGAGTGATGAGTCGACGGTTACTGGTGATGTTCTTCAACTCTAAGTGCTCTATCTTCATGTTTTGGTCGTCGAAGATTTCGTTCGCGACCATAGGTGCTCGGTGATTCCACTCTAGCTCGTTGTGTGCTCTGACGATAATGTTAGAACAGTTCTTGTTACACCAGGTGCAGTCGTGGATCTCATTCATGTACTTCTCTACTATCTTCAGTTCAAACAGAGAGGTGATCTTGCCCACCAGACCCCAGAACCTGGTATTGATCATCGTGTTGTGTAGCGCACTAAACTGGACGAGCATAACCTGTAGAATATCCTCTAGCAGACTAACCTTTTTGTACTTGGTTAGAATGTTGATCATGGAGAAGTTGACGATCTCAGAGTTCCTAAAGTTGATGTCGAATAGGATATCCTTCATGTGGGCGTTTTGGAGCTTGGTCTTCAGTCGTTTGGTGGTGTCGGGAGTGTCCAATTTCGGCCTGTACCTCGACTGAGAGTGTGGGGTTGGTGCCTCTTCTTTCGAGTACCAAATTGGGAGATTGTCTTTCAATACGATGCTATCTTCGAAAGTTTCGCCACACTCTACTAGGATAAGGTCTAGGATGTTAGGCTCCACTCCACTCAACGTCCACAGTTCGTTGTACATTTCATATCCCACACAACCGAATGGTGCATCGCTCTTACTCGACGAACACCACGAATATGTGAACGCCTCTGCTAACATCAACCCATCGACGTACAGTAGTACGTCGATGGGTTGATGATCACCAGCTCACTCGGGGTTATGGTATCGAAGTACCTGGCGACCACATCTTTGAGGAACTGTGAGTTTATGATGAATCTGCCCGGAATCACTCTGTTTTGCTTAGCGAAGTTCTTGATCAGTTTGGTGGATTGGTCGTTGCTCACTAGACTGTCGTAGTATTTAGTATCGAACCACACTCCGACACCCAACCCGCCCGAATTTTTCTCTAACACACCTCCCTTAAAGTGTGTGCGGTAACAGTCGTCCGATCCTAGTTCTGGCTTGAAGTTGATGTTAAGATCGGAGGTTGAAGTAGTGTCCGGTTCCATGTCGACGTTTGCAGTGGCCGACCCAAAAATACACTCGCCTGGTGGTGCTGGTGCTGGTGGTTATGATGACGGTGGCAGTTTATGTTGTGGCGGCTGGGGGTATGCGCAGGCTGTGCATATTGGGAGACTGCCTGGTGCTTACATCCAACACTATCCCCTCCCGCGCATCTACTACCACCAACCAACCTAGCCACCACCCGCCACTGAGCCACCATACGTCATCCGCCACGTCGTCACTATGTGGACACCCAATACGAATTAACGATAGAGCTACCCATGTCGGGACCAACCTCTTGTTGGAACCTACCGTTGGGGTTTAGACTAGCGCTGAATCCACACAGTCCCGAGTGTGAACCCGCGTTACTCCTACGATTCAGGCTTCTGTAATATTCGGTGAGGAAAGAATATTGACCGTCTCTACCTACGGATCCAGCGTTGATGTTGGCTAAACCTCGTATGGTTTGTTCGAAGATTTTCTTGTTAGAGAGGAGAGTTTTGGTTATGTTGAATACCATTTGGTCTTGGTCCGATGTTAGTTTTAGAGGCTTGTCGCCAAAGGTTTGTTCCGTCGGGAGTAGACCTCGGATATCCAACTTACTAGCATCCAAGAATGCCTTGTCCATCACGATGTTCTTGTATGTTATTACCGTATCAGCGATCTGTCGACGAATCTTATCGCCGTCTTCTCCTTTGCATAGGGAATTCACGTCTAGGTTAGACCCAACGTCTCCCGGTCTCTCACTGCCTCCAAATGTACAATCTCCTCCTCCTCCTCCTCGTCGCTGCTTGAACGGGTTGTTCAGACCATCTTCTTCACAGAAACCCTTCGTTTCGTACGCCAGACCATAAGACCGCACTGGTCGATACTCGAAGACGTCGAGACTCTATCCTGTTGAGATAGCATGAGATCGTTCGTGTGCATGACTTCCAGCATTTTAGACATTAGATCGTCTTCCGAGTTACCAACTCCCTTTCCATCGCAGAGTAAGTTGAGCATAGGGGCCAGTCTCACCTGTTGTCCGACGGCAACGTCCGCTCCAGCTATGAGTCTCATCATCATGTTATAGAGTTTCTGTCCACAACTCAAGAGAGCAGTTCGAGTCGAGGGCCGAGTTCAACTCGGTGGTGTTAGTGCTACTACCATCTCCGTTAGCCAGCTTAAGGGTGTTGATGGTATCGTTGATTTTCGACTTGAGTTTGTAGATGATGTTCCAAGCCTTGATGGTGTTGTGTAGTGAACTGGCAGCGTCCGTGTTGTTACCGACCAAAGTTTTGTCCACCAAGGAAGATAGGTTGACCAAATCCAATCGGGAACTCTCTCCCATATTTTCGGCGAGGGACCTATCGTGATTGATCTTGTGTAGTTGGATACGTTTGGCCATCTCGTAGGCTACACCGTTGGTCGATGTCGGTCTGCCACCGACTCTAGCGAACGCTTCGGGATACTTGAGTATGTCTTCCAAAAATGTGTCGAAGCCCATTTGTTTGTTGCGTACATCCTTCGCTCTGTGGAACATATCGTCGAATCTTCCGTTACCGTTACCATTGTTGTTGTTGTTGCTGCTACTACTACCACCACCACTGCTCTGGTTGGTGTTATCGTTGAGTGTGTCGTGGAGGTACATCTTCACCATCGAGCCCAACAGTTGAGTGTAACACTTTCGGTTGTTGGGAATGTCTTCGTCCATAATTCTCATAACACCCGACTTCTGGTCTATGTTGACGCCATTCCTGTTACCGTTTCTAGCGCTTATGTTGCTTTCCAAGAGTCTGTGGAGTTTGTTTCTTTTCAGCTCGGCGGACGAGGTGTTAGAGTTAAGTCTTTCGTTATCAACATCCATCGTGGCCGAGGTGGCTTGCAATAGATCGGGCAGAATTTCGACTTCGTGACTACACTCGGTCAACTGTAGCGCCTTGGACGACAGAGAGCTGGTGAGTGGTTGGACGGCATCGGTGGACCAGACGCGAGGGACTAGTTGTTGAACGTCCAATACTTCACCGTTGGCCAATGTCATTTTGGAAGGTTCACTTTTACCCTTGATGTTATTTTCGATGATGTGTCTATCTAGGTTGTGTTGGGTCTTGATGTCGAAGACTGTGTGGTTCACGAGACCGCTAGACTGGGTGGGTGCACTCATTTGTACGTACGCGCACCGACGTCCATCGCCGGCCAGGTACTTGGATTTGTTGTTGGAGATGTAACCCATGTCGAAGGGGTTCACCATCAACCTTCGGTGCTGTTCTCCTTCGGTCGTACCATCCTCGCATTTCAGTGGTTGTTGACTGATCAGGGTGGATTCGTTCAGCGTCATGGTGGCCGGAGTTAGTAGGAGGCGGTTCGCCTCCACCCACTCCCAGCATGTACCTGCCCTCGTCCAGTATCTCTTTCATGTTAGGGTGGTTCAGGATCAGAGTTCTACCCAGTCTTTTGCGTATGGTGGATTCTCTGAGAGCCTGTTCTTGAGTGAAGAGACTGGCGAAATTATTCTGGTCGCCCAACCTAGGTAGTAGCGGTGGTACGAAAAGTGGAGGGATCAACTTTCAGTTTCTCGATTATCTAGGTAGTCAGTTTGGGGATGCTACAACACTTGGTTAGTCCGAGGGTATATTTTAGCATCTCAGAGCTGAGAATATGGCCTGGCCCAGCCATATCACCCCTAGCAAGATTACCTTCAATGTGGTGTGATATTCAACTAAAACCATTGCACTGACTGTGGAAATCTAGCCTCAGACTGGCCAAATTTCTAAAGCGTCTGCAGCATCACACTCGAGGATCTGGTAGCGGGTTTACAAAAATTGAACTACCAAAAATTATTCTGGTAGCTCGATCAAGAAAGCGTTGGTACGAAAAATGAAGGGAGTGAGTTTTATCAAATTTCAGTTTCTATATTCTCCATTTTCTCTAGTTGTCTCTAATTTCTAAAGCGTCTCCGATCACTCAAGATCTGGTTAGCATCAGTCCGAGGGTATATTTTAGCATCTCAGAGCTGAGAATGTGGCCTGGTCCAGCCATATCACTCCTAGCATGACTACCTTCAATGTGGTGTGATATTCACCTAAAACCAGTGCACTGACTGTGGAAATCTAGCCTCAGACTAACCAAATTTCTAAAGCATCTCCCCCGATCACTCGTGGTAGTCAAGTCAAGTGGTGTGTACTAAAAATTGAACTACCAAAAATTATTCTGGTCGCCCAACCTAGGTAGTAGCGGTGGTACGAAAAATGTAGGGACTATATTTTGTCAACTTTCAGTTTCTCTATTCTATAATTTCTTTATTTGTATCTAATTTATAAAGCGTGTCTCCGACCACTCAAGAGCTGGTGTGTTCTAAAAATTGGACTACCATGTTTCTGATCTCTCTAGGTACGGCGGTACGAACAAGTGAGGACACTCCAGCTTTCTTGTTCGACCACTTGGTCAGTCCGAGGTTAGATTTTTTAGCATCTCAGAGCTGAGATTGTGGCCTGGCCCAGCCATATCATCCAAAGCACGACTACCTTCAATGTGGTTGATATTCACCTAAAACTAGTGGACTGACTGTGGAAATATAGCCTCAGAGCTGACCAAATTTCTAAAGCATCTGCAGCTCTCTGATCACACTCCAGGAGCTGGTAGCGGGTTGTGTACAAAACACACTCCCTCTATTTTTCGTACCAACGCTTTCCTGATCGAGCTACCTGAATAATTTTTGGTAGTTCAACATTTTAGTACACACCACTACTGAAAGTTGACAAAACTCACTCCCCCCATTTTTCGTACAACGCTACTACCTAGGTTGAACTACCAGAATAATTTTTGGTAGTTCAACTTTTAGTATGGAACTCCTCGAGTGTGCTCGGAGATTTGTAGACGCTTTAGAAATTTGGTCAGTCTGAGGCTAGATTTCCACAGTCAGTGCACTGGTTTTAGGTGAACTGTAGGTTAACTTTAGGTTAACTTTAGGTTAACTGTAGTAAGGTTACGGATTGGTGTGGCTGTAGAAGCCCACATTCTCAACTCTGATATGCTAAAATCTAGTCTCAAACTGACCGAGTGTTGTAGCGTTCCTAAACTGACTACCTAGATATTCGAGAAACTGAAAGTTGACAAAACTCACTCCCTCCATTTTTCGTACCAATGCTTTCTTGATCGAGCTACCAGAATATTTTTTTGTAGTTCAACTTTTAGTATTGGACTCCTCGAGTGTGCTCCGAGATTTGTAGACGCTTTAGAAATTTGGTCAGTCTGAGACTAGATTTCCACAGTCAGTACACTGGTTTTAGGTGAATATCACACCCGTTAACTGTAGTAAGGTCACGGATTGGTGTGGCTGTAGAAGCCCACATTCTCAACTCTTATATGCTAAAATATAGTCTCAAACTGACCAAGTGTTGTAGTGTTTCTAAACTGACTACCTAGATATTCGAGAAACTGTAAGTTGACAAAACTCACTCCCTCCATTTTTCGTACCAACGCTTTCTTGATCGAGCTACAAGAATTTTTTTTGGTAGTTCAACTTTTAGTATTGGACTCCTCGAGTGTGCTCGGAGATTTGTAGATTCTTTAGAAATTTGGTCAGTCTGAGACTAGATTTCCACAGTCAGTGCACTGGTTTTAGGTGAATATCACACCCGTTAACTGTAGTAAGGTTACGGATTGGTATGGCTGTAGAAGCCCACATTCTCAACTCTGATATGCTAAAATCTAGTCTCAAACTGACCGAGTGTTGTAGGGTTCCTAAACTGGCTACCTAGATATTCGAGAAACTGAAAGTTGACGTCAAAACGTTGAGTTCCCAGCCACATTTTCAATTCTCCTCTATAACTTGAGATACTCCATACTATGTATTAGCCTTCTCGCGTTATGGATATACCACCTTGAGATTCAACTAGATCCGATGAACTGTTGTCAAAACGTTGAGTTCCCACAACATTTTCAACTCTACGGATATCCCACCTAGAGATTCAACTAAGATCCGTTGAGTTCCCACCCAACATTTTCAACTCTCCTCGAGATTCAACTAAGATCCGACGAACTGTCAAAATATTTCTCTCAACAGTCTGTGTCGGGATCAGAATCGTGTATACGGGTTGCTGGCTTATACAGTAACCCGGACAGTCGTGGGAACTCAACGTTTTGACGGTTCATCAGATCTTAGTTGAATCTCGAGGTGGGATATCCATAGCCCGAGAAGGCTACTACATAGTATGGGGTATCTCAAGTTATTGAGTATTAAACTCTGGCACAGATGGCGTTGAAAATGTGGATGAGGAACTCAACGTTTTGTGGGGGACTCAACGTTTTGTGTGAATTGATGCCAACTGACTTCTCTCTAAAACCTGGGGCTTGGCGAGGAAGGTACCATTGAGCGCCTCGCCGAGAAGTTGTAGTCACCTTTCGTCGAAATATTGCATGTCTCTTAAAATGGAGGTGTGTATGGATTTGGTATACTCTGAGGTATTATCTTATTACGTATGAAGAGCCAACAGAGATAACATGTTTGGTATATAAGGGGGTCTAGAGCCTCACCAGAATAACAACCAAACCAGGCCTTGAACCATCAGTAACAACCCTTCATAAGGCACACACCAAAGACGCCACCATGAATGATTCGCTGAAGGTTATCTTCCTCCTGGATGCCACTGGCAGTATGGGATCAGTTATTCAAAAATCGACCCTCGCCATCCGTAACGTGGCTCGTCTGATGAAACTCTTCACTCTGTTAGAATTGGAGCTGATCACATTCAAGGATTTCGACCACACCTCGAATGGACTATCTCTACACAATTTCACTGACATCGAATCCACAAACAAGTTCCTGGCTACCCTGGTTGATGGCGTGAAAGGGGGAGGCCCGATCGGGTATGAAGCTTCATGTAGCGCCATTCTCCTAGCAATCGATTCTATTTCGGGATTTCGACATTCGGGTGCTCTGATCTACATCATAACCGACTAGGACGGCCGTTTCTTCGAAAGGGGATTGGCGAAGGATTTGGATATCGAGTTATCTAAAGAGATGTCACATTACGCCCAGCACGTCGGGGAGAAGTTAGAATTTGTCATGTCGAAGGCTACACCCCAGTACATTGCCCAACAACTGAATTTCAATAACGCCAAACTGATGGTGATTGTGGCCACTTCCAACCAGCATACACTATACCCACTCAAAGGCTTCATGAAATTGGAAGAGGTGATAACCAACACGAACGACAACAATACGCCCATCCAGAGATGCAGTATCATCGAGATCGAAGACGGACATTACTATGCTGACAATGCTACCAAACTGGTCACGACCGACATCATGCGCAGTCTGGTCCATTCGACTTTCGGGAACAATTTGAACATTCAGAGCCTGTTGGGAAAAGAACTGAGGAGTTTCGACATCGCCAGGGAGAGCGCTAACCAACTGGGATTGGAATATGAAACATTAATCAACTCTACAAAGTTTTGGGTGAATGACGATCCAAACAGCAAGAAAGTGGAAAATGGTAAACGGGTCTTCGAATTCTTCCACTTCACGCTATACCCTAACTACACTTCAGAAAACACCACCAACGACACTATGGCCAAATATGACCGCATCTTTCGACGAGGAGGGCAACAGCAGCAGCCGGAGAATTACTCCAATAATGCTCAAATGATTATCGAAACCGCCCGTGATGACAAGGAGTTGGCAGGTCTGGTTGTCAACTTTCCCATTGTCGGGGCGTACATCAAGGGATTCGTGGCTGACTGTAGCCCAAATAAGCAACATACTCAGGATCTGAACATGGCTCTCAAAAGGCAATGCCGAGACCAATCCACATACGACGATTTGAAGAAGATGAGATATGGATATGTGGCCCAAGACTTCATCGCTACCACCATCTCTGAAACTGCAACGGCCGACAACGGTGGAGTTCTACTACTGAACCCAGATATTGAGATTGCACCGCCGCCTACTACTACAGAATTGTTGGGGATGTGCGGAGCTGTGACGTTGAAGTGGGTGACAAATTTCGTCAAGGGGGTTACGTACAAGCTGACACCCAACAAGACTGGGAAAAGTTTGGACGGGAAGAGACTGAAGTGTATCCCGGCTGGTCATTTAGGCCATCCGCGCTCCGAACGACGTTACAGTCCCATCCAAGTACTGTTTTGTCTGTTGGATATCAATGTCTCTTTCCAACACAGACACGGCTTCAACACGATGATGATGTGCGCCACGATACTGCGAAACAGGGATGAAATTGAGTGCCAAGAACTGGTGGCGGTGGCCCAACAGACTATGCAGGAGATGGACTTTGGTGGGATGGTTGAGGATAATGGACGGCTCTTTCCGACAATGTACGACAACGCATGTAGGAACACCACACTACGCCAAAATGTGCGCAAATACCTGCCTCAGAATTTCATCGATCAACTCGCTTCGAGTTCCCAGTTGGATGCCATGTTGGTGGTGTGTAAGAACACAAATATGATGTTTGTCCACCCACACAAAACCTTCGTCGCTGATGTTACTACCTATGCTAGTGTCCCAAAAATCGAGTGTATCATGTGCAAGAGCCTCATTTTCCGTGAGCTGTTCGAGACGCCGTCCGCGGTGGTGTGCATGTATTGTCAGATTGCTGAAAGGTACCCAGACTCCAAGGTGACGAATCAAGTGTTGACCGCCTTCGGACTGACGTTGGATGCTAAACCCAAATGTCAAGCAGTCAACCTTCGCAGTCACCGTCGCAACCAGAAGCGGGGGTTGGGTGGTATCGTCGAGAAGAAAGGCGACGACGATGATGATCTCTCTTTGGCTTGTTGCAATAAATGCAACAATGTTTTCTCTACCCCAATTGGAAATAATAGCTAGATCAGAAGATAAGTGTTCAATGGCTTCATTACATTTGTTTTTGAGGGACTCCTGGCTGGGGCGTTCTGGAAAACTCATTGAGTGGTGTAGGGTAGAGTTGTCTGCATATGAATGGATGGGACTGGATGTACAGTTAAGAAGATAATTTATGAAAATTAGAAAGAGTATAGTAGATAGGACAGAACCCTGAGGAACACTGGAGTTGATAGGATGAGGAAGTGAGCGATGGCCATCCTCAACCGCAGCTATGGAACGGCCGGAAAGGAAATTAGAGACAAAGGAACAGATGGAGGGATAGAAACCGAAGGAGGGTAGTTTAGAAATTAAATATTTGTGCCAGACTCTATCGAAGGCCTTTGATATGTCAAGTGCAACAGAAAAAGTCTCGCGAAGTCCCGAAAGGAGGACGACCAAGAGTAAGTAAGATATGAAAGGAAATCACCAGTAGAACGACCCTTAATGCCCCTTTCCCACTGGTGAGACAAGTCACAATTTTCGTCGCCGATGCCTTCGTTTTGTCAAATTCGCAAGAATACGTGCGACCTTCACGATTTCTACCGTTACAAACATATGACAAATTATACTGGGCGAAGATGTCGCCGATGTCGGCGACGCAATCGCCGACATCGGCGATGTTATCGGGGAAGTGAGCGATGTTTCGCCGATGTACCTCTGCGAGGCATGTCACATTTTCAAATATCTCTTGCGAGATCATGCGAGGATGAAAGAATACTCGCCGTATGTTCTGCGATGTCTTCGGCGATCCAAGCGATGGTTCGGTGTTTACTTCGGCGAGGTGAAGAGTATTTTTTTAAGGCACAAATTCTTGCGAGAACATCGGCGTTGGCATCGCACATACGTCGGCGAGATCGGCGAGGTGTGCACAGCTGAACGAATGTAACGTGAATGTGCTAATTGCAGAGTGGAATTAGCATATCACGCCAAACTAATGGGCCGAACGTCATAAAATATGAAAACTTATGGGGTAAACCATGAGGAAGAAAGGGGACCAGAAAAACGACCCATCTCCCCTTAATTCGGAGGTTGGCAATGCTTCGCCGGAGACATTTTTCTATCAAATAATGTACAAATTTAGCTTGCTCTCAAAACAAAAAATATATATGTTGGCTCGCTACCGCTCACCAGGAAAATATTGAAACCTGGATGGGGGTAAACGTCTTAAAACAGTAGGCTGAACGGGGCCGAATGGATACAAGGCAAAGAGAGAGGGAGAGAAATAGAGAAAAAAAAAAACGAGGAGAGAGAGAGAAAGAGTAAACTAAAAAAAGCGAGGTGGGCTCAATTGTTAAGCCGTAACGCAAACATTGAGCCCACCTCGCTGTTTGTTGTTTTCTCTTTCTCTCCCTCTCCTCGTTTTTTTATTTTTTTTTCTATTTCTCTCCCTCTTTCTTTCCCTTGTATCCGTTTGGCCCCGTTCAGCCTACTGTTTTAAGACGTTTATCCCCATCCAGGTGTCGATTTCTTCCTGGCGAGCGATAGGGAGCCAGCTTTGTATGGAGAAATCCGGCTTCGCCGGAGACATTCTTCTATCGAAAAATGTACAAATTTAGCTTACTCTCAAAACAAATATATATATATATATATATATATATATATATATATATGTCCGCTGAACATGATGGCGGTGTTTAGATTATTCTATCATCATTATTGGATTTTATAGAAATAAATCTATAACGATAGTTTTTCGCTCTTATAGAATCCATTCCGCAGCAAAATATTAACTCTGTCTGTTTTCACCAATAATAACTGCTTTTTATATTGTTTTGTTTTCATGAACGGCAAGAGGAAAGGTTATTCTATAAGATTTCATCAACAACAACAACAAAAATAACAATATGTGGAATTTCACCGTAGGTGAAGGCATATCATCAGTCCGCCCGTATTTGCCCAAACTCTCAGTCGGTTTTCACCCATAATAATTGTTTTTTATATTGTTTTGTTTTCATGAACGGCAAGAGGAAATGTTATTCTATAAGATTTCATCAACAACAACAACAAATAAAACAATATGTGAAATTTCACCGTAGGTGAAAGATATCTCGCTATAGGCCTAATAATTTTTTTTTACCCACCTCTCCGAAGTTGCTCTTTGGCCTCGGCAGGTGTGTCTTGAGCATTCTGCGACGTCGCAAGGCCCTTCGCATGCCTCATGCGGAGCATACCCCTGGCGGGTATACTCTCGGCGAGTATTCGTGCGCACGTCGACGACTAATCGACGAGGAAATCGCCGATGATCGTCGATGTTCTCGGAACATGAGGGTAACCAATCATCGTGAGTCCTCGTCCAAAATTTTGAACTGTGCGAACATTATGCGATGACCCGCGAGGGCCCTTGCAAGGCCTGAGAGGCCTTGAGAGTCAAACAATTTTTCATGAGAGATGTTGAGACATGTCACGAATGTGCCAATTTATTGGTTTCGGCGACGAAAATCGTGACTTGTCTCACCAGTGGGAAAGGGGCATAAGGAAGCCATACTGGCGATCTGAGTGCAGATTATGAGAAGAGAAATGCTTAAGATATTTGGAAGCAAGAATACTTTCAAAACCTTTTAGAGATACAAGAGAGGAGAGCAATTGGACGATAGTTGGAGGGTTGAGAGCGGTCACCCTTCTTTGGGACAGGTTGAATGAGAGCAAACTTCCGGCAAGAAAGGAAGAGGTTAGAGGAGAGACAGAGACAAAAGAGTCAGCACGGAAGCACAGTTTTTGAGTACAACAGGAGGAACACCGTCTGGACCGTACGCCTTCTTATTATTAAGCCCAGAGAGGGTAGAAAGTACATCTTTAGAAGAGATTAGGATGTTAGGCATAATTAGGAGAGAGGAATAGCACCGGAATCATCCAAGGTGGTGTTTCTAGCAAAAGTTTGAGCGAAGAGTTCAGCTGTGTCGGAGGAAGAAGTGATGGTTGTGCCATCAGAGTGGAAAAGGGGAGGGAAAGACGAGGAAGACAAATTGTGGGAGAGGTTTTTGGCTAGATGCCAGAAAGCTTGGGAAGAGCTAGAGTTGGATAGTTCAGTGCATTTATTATTGATGAAAGAGTGTTTGGCAAGTCGAAGAACAGATTTGGCTTGATTCCGGGCAGAAACATAGGACGAATGAGATTCTTGAGTTTTAAGGCGTCGTCAGTACCGTTTGAATGCTTCCTCCTTGTTGTGGACAGCAGTAGAACAAGCGTGAGTAAACCAAGATGTGTGTGTGTGTGTGTGTGTGTGTGTGTGTTCCCTCTGTATGTTATGTGTGTTTATGTGAGAGATAGAGAGTTTGTGTGATTGTGTGTGTGAGAGAGAGAGTTAGAGTGACTGTGTGTGTGAGTGAGAGAGTGTGTGTGTGTGAGAGAGTGAGAGAAAGAAAGAGTGTAGTGTATTTGTGTGACAGAGAATTAGTTATATTTAGAATGATTGTGTGTGCATGAGAAAGAGTTACTAGGCGTTACAAAAAATATTTAGTATCTCGGAGACCTTGCGGTCCAATTCGAGGAGATACTCGAAGTGGAAGGAGAGAGACTGTTTAGTGTACTACACTCTTTACAGAGTGTGCAAAATACTATCTATTCTCTTCTTGAACTGCTCTACTGAAGAACTGTTTACAAATTCGGAGGGAGGTTTGTTCCAGGTAGAATAGATCTTATATGTGAAAAAGTTTCCACAAATACTAGGTGCTGAACCTTTTCAATTCTAATTTACGTCCATAGTTGTGTGTTGTATAATTGTATTCATATTGAGGCTAAACATTTTGCTATAATCCACATTGTCAACCCATTAAGTATTATAAATACTTCAATGAACTGACCTCGTAGTCTGCGTGTCTCCAATGGCAAGAGATCAAGAGCTCTCAACCGGTCCTCATAGCTCATTCTTCTAAGCATGGAATAAGCTTTGTAGCTCTTATCTAGCGTGTACTCTGTCCAGACGCTCTATATCTTTCCTGAGTGTAGGAGACCAGAATTGTACAGCATACTCCAGGAGAGGCTGTATTAGAGCGCTGTAAAGTGTGAGGACTATTTCCTTATTAACCCTTGTCTAGTGGGGGTGGACTTAAGTTGGGCTATAGAACCAAGGACTATGTGGCGGGGCCCGACTTAAGTCTGTGTGCATTTTTTGAGCAATAATGGCTCTGAGAGAGAGACGAGCGATAGGAGGAGCGTAGGTCGGCTCATGACCGCTCGGCACGGGTCCCGCGCGACTACTGACATTCCCTCCACACACATCCACACTCACTGCCTCGCTACACAGGGAATTATGTAAGGATATTACCGTATTTTAGGGATTTTGCACTCGTCTTGCACGATCGTTGCAAGAGAACGCGTGGTCGTAGAAGGATGGTTCTGGTGTCATTGGAAAGCTCAATTTACGCTCTTTCAGGGATACATAATTGTATTATGCTCTGGTTCTTGTTTATGCATGAAAAAGAGCACGGAATCAAGGTCGTTTAGGGTAAAACCTCCCGCTTGCCAGGTAGTAGAAGTTACTGACGAGCCCGCTCGTAAGGCGTTAAAGAGAGAGAGATGATTCTATGTGCCGTTTGCGAGTTACTATGGATATTATTAAGGATCATGTGTTGAGTACGGTATGTTTTTATTTTACCTTATTTATTATAAGGCTATGATTATCTCTTATACACGAAACAAAATTGTTTTGTATTAGACTTCTGTATTCAATATTGGTTAGTGAGGCTGTTTTTCCAGAATATTGTCCTGCTTGAAACTAACTACAATTAACGAAAAGCAAGATATATAGAAATACATCGACTGGAGAAGAGAAACAGGTAAAATAATCTCTCTCTCTCTCTCTCTCCCCCCCCCCCCCTCCCCACCCCCGTAAACCGTCACTGGCCAACCCACCAATAATTACCCTCCAATTATCTCGAAGGTCGCCCAATCAGCTTTAGCTGAGACCTCCGGCCAGGCTTTTAAACACAGAAGGGTTGAAAATACCATTAAAAATTCCATTAAGATAATGTCTCTCAATGCCTGCTCTATTAGAAATAAGATCAATGAATTACGATGTCTGGTATTAACTGAACAAACTGATATAATTAGCATCACCGAAACTCATCTTGATTTAAATAATAAAGATCTAATATCCGAATATAATATCAATGGCTACAAATTTATTCATAAAGACCGTACAAATGGAAAGAAAGGAGGGTGTGTGGATATGTATATATCATCTAAGTTGATGCCAGAAGAAATCCCCCTCCCCCCCCCCCTAGTAATCTAGAAATAGTGTGTGCCTGAATTAATATCAATAAAACGAAGATTCATATTACAACAGCTTGCAGACCACCAAGCTACAAAGATAGTGACAATGTAATATTTTACGATATGCTAAATAAAACTCTTTTGGATATGTATTCTTCTAGGCGATTATAATGTCCCTAATATAGAATGGAATCTTGTCACAGGAAATAACGCTAATTCAATCAGAATGATAGATTTCATAGAAGATAATTACCTATATCAGTGTGTAAAGGAAGCAACGCATGAAATTAATATTCGTGACCTTGTCATAATTACCCATGAACATTTAGATACTAATTTAGAAGTAGGTGAACATCTGTCAAATTCCGACCATAGAATCATTAGGCTCGATGTTAATTGCAGCTATATTATTGAGAACAAATAAATCCTGGTACCAGATTTAAAATATGCTGATTTTGACAAACTTAGGCAAGCACTGTATAACACACACTCACGGCTAGCTATACATAACGAAGTAAATGAGATGTGGGAACAGTTTAAGAAGATGGTCATGATGACACAGAACAAATATGTACCAAAACAAGTTAAACAAACGAGTTAAATTAAAAAAGACATGGTTCAATTGTGAAATCCGTAATGCAATAATAGACAGAAAATGCTCAGGCTTAAAAATAATGACTGTTCTAATGACCAAGTAAAGGAATTATACAACCTTGCTAGAAGAAATGTTAAGAAACTAATTAGATCCGCTAAACGTGAGTATGAAGTATCTATAGCCAGAAACAGCACTGACAACCCAAAACATTTGTTATAGCTACGTAAATAATAACAGATAAATAAAAAGCGGAATAGGCCCATTAACTAGAGATGATCAAATAGTGACAGCCGACATAGATATTGCAAATACACTTAACGAATATTTGTGTTCTGTTTTTATAAACGAAGTCAAAAATGATACAAAACATAGGGCAGTAATAACGCAAGAAATAGGAAACTTTACTACCAGCGCTATAGTGAAGTATTATGTAAATTAAATATATTAAATATCAACAAGACTCCGGGGCCTGATAATTTCCATAATAGGATAGTAAAACAAGTAAAAGTAGAAATATGTGAATTCCTGACCATTATCTTTAACGCATCACTACAGCAGGGTGGCGTCCCTAATGATTGGAAAACAGCCAACTTTACACCCATTCACAAAAAGGGTGATCGAGCCAAAGCTAGTAATTACAGACCTATAAGCTTAACGTCAGTAATAGTTAAAATTATTGAAACCATTTGAAAAGATAAAATAGTCGAGTATCTTGAATCTAATGAATTAATAAGAAACAACCAGCACGGATTTAGGACCAGAAAATCGTGCCTAACAAACCTTCTCGAATTTTATAATACATGTTTAGCTCTTAATGACTCAACTAAGGCGCTTGACATAGTCTACCTAGATTTTCAAAACGCGTTTGACAAGGTACCTCACAATAAATTATTAGAGAAATTAGAAATGCTCGGAATAAAGGGTAATATATATCAATGGATTAAAAGCTGGCTTGCAAGCAGAAAGCAAAGAGTTGTTATTAATGGTGTAGAATCAGATTGGGTGCCTGTTACCAGCGGTGTGCCTCAAGGATCGTTCCTTGGTCCGATTTTATTTTTCATATATATAAATGATATAGATGTAGGTCTGAATAACTTTATCTCCAAATTTGCTGACGATACACAAATAGGGAACATAGTCTTGAATGAGGAAGACAGAAATAGCCTACAGTCCGACTTAATTAAGCAAGATAGTGGATTGGTCAGAAAAGTGGCAAATACCCTTTAATGTTGACAAATGTAAAATTTTGCACGTTGGTTCAAAACACAAAAAGTATGATTATCAAATGAAAGGTCAACCAATAGTAACAAACTCTAGTAGCCTACGGTTCAAGATCTCTGGGTTACAATATCAGAAAACTTAAAGTCCTCAGAGCAATGTGCAGCTGCGGCATATAAAGCTAACAAAGCCTTGGTATTTATCAAAAGAAATTTTACCCATATAAACGAAAACATTATTTTGCCGTTATTCAAAAGCATTGTTAGACCCCATCTTGAATATGACGTTCAGTTTTGGTCCCCGTATCTCAAGAAGTACATTAAAAAACTCGAATTTGTGCAGCGTAGAGCAACTAAACTAATTCCCTCTCTGAAAAACAAGCCATATTATGAAAGATTAAAGAAGTTAAATGTGTTCCCGCTAAAGAAAAGGATGTTGTGAGGCCAACGTATCGAGTGTTTTAGGATACATAAGGGATTTGACAGAGTGGATATCAGTGCATTGTTCACGTATAATAATAATGCTGCAACCCGAGGTAATGGAATGAAATTAATTAGAAAAAAGGCATCCTTAGATGTGACACAGAATTTCTTCACATACAATGTGGTTAAAGAGTGAATAGTTTACCAAGTAATTCTATTTATACGTTTAAGAAAAGGCTGGACGATCATCTAATGAAGATTGGATTAATATGAATTAATCAGTGGGGATGTGTAATTTCCTTTTCAAACTAATGTCTTCCTATACTATATATAAACTTAGCTTGTGGGCATTTCCTGATCCACTTCATCCTATTTTCCGGTACGGCTTTTTAGCCGGGGAGAGAGCCTTCTACTTTACTGTCATATTATTCCACTATAAACTGTCCCTGTCTATTAGTATTAAGGCCGGACCACCTAGTTGGGACCGCAAGGTCTGTGTTGTCTGAGTATCTGTGTAACTCTCTCTCTCTCTCTCTCTCTCTCTCTCTCTCTCTCTCTCTCTCTCTGTCTCTCTCTCTCTCTCTCTCTCTCTCAAAGAAACTCGATAATGCAAGAGACTAGATTTGCGTGCATGAAGACACAATTATTGGATTCTGGAAGTCTGTTAAAGATGTTTGCGTTCATGTTTCTGAGGAACTACAATTCTAAGGTTCAGGGATAGATGTTGTTTGAAGGTTGGCGATGTTTTGGGGATGTTTGTTCACTCATTCAGTACCAACGACGTCCTTTTCTTTATATTCTAGCAACTATTAGACGATTTCATTTAGCTTAAGAAGGACGTGTACCCATGAAAAGGCTACAGCCTATGTCAATTAAACTTTTTAAGTACCATATATCTGTCCTAAGCTTCATAAAATCGTCTATATATAGCTGAGGTAAGATAAGAAATACGTCCCCGGTACAGGTGTTAACATTAGTTGCTGTATGTTAGTCGTTGTTAAGGGGTAGTGCTTGTTTTGATGGTCTTTGTATTTTGTTATTACTTTATTTTTTAATTTCCCCGCTAAACCTGCATCAAACTTTAAAGATAACACCCCCTAGACCCCCTTTCAAAATAAATTTGTAAAACAAAATGTAGAAAAATTTCCCGGCCGAAGGCTACTTCCTTCTAAAATTACAGGCTCGCTTTCGCTCGCCAGGAGAAATATAGACACCTAAATGGCACGAAAGGTCTTAATATTGACAAAACAATGGGGCAAAAGGTCTCAAAATCACCAAACTAATGAAAAGAACGTTTTAAAATGTTAATGCTGCTATGCTAAAACATGAGGGAGAAGGGGATCCAGAAAAAGCGAATACCTCCCCTTCATAATTGGTATACCTGTTATAGTCAATTCAATTTAAATTGGCTAAAAGTCTGGACCACTAACCTCTATAACTAAAAACAACTAGAGGCATCCATTTAACCCTCTGAGGAACGATGACGCACTTGTTTTACATTTAACCCTCTGAGGAACGATGACGCACTTGTCTTCCATTTAACCCTCTGAGGAACGATGACGCACTTGTTTTCCATTTAACCCTCTGAGGAACGATGACGCACTTGTTTTCCATTTAACCCT
>CM064549.1:15027518-15150018 GCA_032716605.1 Paralithodes platypus | reverse complement strand
TCTCCCCTCTTATCTTGCTCATTATCTAGCCACTTATTTATCTATCTATCTATTTGTCTATCTTTTTCTGTCAGTATATCTATCTGTATCGCCATGTTTTATCATTATTAATCTTATAATCTCGCTTCTCTGCTTCCCTCTCCCTATCTGTTTATCTATCGATTTGTATCTATCTATCTATCAATATTGAACCTTCGACTATTCTATATATTCTACGTATATTTATTTTCCCCGCGAGTGGTTTAGGTGTAGCGGAATAATCTAGTGGTGGTGGTGGTGGGGTGGCTGTCTCCCCTCTTCTCTCGCTCTTTATCTACCTATTTATGTATCGACATATTTCTTTATATGTATTTATTTATCTATATCTATATCTATTAATATATTTATCTATCTTATATATTATTCCTATCATTTCTACCTACTGTACTGTTGCGGCACCAGCACCCCCCCCCCACCCCCCGTTTATCTCAATATAATTATTATCTATACATCTCTCCGAAAATTTTCTTTATATATCTACCTATCTCTATCTATCTACCTAGCTGTCTATCTATCTGTATGATCATGCGACTGTGTCAAGAGCATTGCAACGTCCCAAAGCTGCTCGTCGGTGCAGCTTTTTCTTTAGCAATATAAGGGGACTTCACTCTAACATCAATTCTGTACATCAATTTCTTCAAGCAGAATCCCCTACTCTCCTTTTTTTGACAGAGACTCAAGTAACATCCACATCTGACACGTCTAGATTTAATTTTCCAGGTTATCAACTGCTCCAATATTTCAGACCTAAAGGAGGTGTATGTTGCTTCGCAAAATCTGAAATTGCCCTGGAGGAGGTTACTAGTTTCAATTGTCCCTATTTTGATTATTCTATATACAAATTAATTTCTGCTGGTAAATTTAAATACATATGTTGCATCTACCGCTCCCCAAATACTCCTCCAGAGCAAAGTCTTTTTGATTTTCTGTCCTCACAACTCAGTGTCCTCAACTTAAATGCTTCTTCTGAAATCACTGTGTTGGGTGATTTTAATGTCCATAATGTTGAATGGCTCACTCATTCATCCAGGTCTGATGATGCTGGTCTTGAATGTGAGCTATTTGCAGACTCATTTAATCTCACTCAACTAGTCAACCAACCCACCCGTGTACCAGATAATCCTAATCATAATTCCCACCTACTGGACTTATTTTTAACAACCAATTCAGAAAATTATGATGTTACAGTGAGGTCCCCGCTTGGATCTTCTGATCACTGTCTGATACAGGCCACCTGTCTATCACCTAATGTCTAATGATGTAAATATTCCCACTTCCCCTAGTATTGACATTCTCGGTGTAACATTAACTACTAACTTGAGCTGGACACATTATGTTAGAAGCATTGCTAAGAATGCCTCTAAAAAACTGGGACTCCTGTACAGAGTTCGAGAATTCTTCACTGACGAGCAGTTGGCCGTGATATATAAAAGTCATGTGCGTTCTCAGATGGATTACTGTTCACCTCTGTGGGGTGGAAGTGGAGTGGTTGCATTGAGGCAGTTGGACAAAATTCAAAATAAAGCTATTAGATTAATCAATAACCCTGCAATCACACAGGACCTTCCTACATTATCCATACGAAGAAACGTTGCATCCCTTGCATTATTCTACAGATATTTTCACAGCAATTGTTCCGAGGAACTTGCTTCAATTGTGCCGCCTCTCCACATCTTTCCCCGTAGAACTAGGGCAGCTGAGAGCGCCCATGAATTTACACTTTCTCCTCCACAATGCAGAACTTCTGCTTATCAGAATTCATTTATCCCCAGAGCTACTACTCTTTGGAATTCACTTCCCTCAAATTGCTTTCCACAAACTTACAATCTACAAATGTTTAAATCCAGTTGTTACAAACATTTTATGAATGGAGGATGCCTTTAGGCACATGGACCTTTTTGTTTTATCTGTGTTTTTCCTTCCTCCGTTCATTGTCTCTTAAAAAAAAAAAAAAAAAAAAAAAAAAAAACCTACCACACCTTCCCACTCTGAACCTGTTTTGGTGACTAAATGGCATTACGATAGGGCAGACTGGGAGGGTCTTCAAGGTTTCTCTATTGATATTCCCTGGACCTCTTTCTTTTCTAATGATGCACACACCACCTTGAGCCACATACAAGATTTTGAAAAATTGGAATGGAAACTTATTCCTCATCAAAAGTACAGCAAAAGATCTAATTCACCTAAATGGTTTGACCATAATTGTGCTAGAGTAACTGAACAAAAAACAATAGCCTACAATGCATACACAAGATCAAAAACATATGAAGCCTTTAATTACTTTAGAAACATCAGAAATCATGCCAAAACTGTATTAAACCTAACTAAATCAAACTTTCTCCACAAGCAGGCAAATAAACTTCTAAATAATCCAAATGATAACAAAATATTTTGGTCTACTCTTAACCCATTCAAATCCAACTTCACTACTGCTTCATCCATTCCACCATTAAAATATCCGACTGGCAATCTTGTAAGTGACCCATGAGGTAAAGCTAACCTTCTTGCGGATATTTTCTCCACCAACTCAACCTTAGATGAAATAATTCAAGATGTCCCTGTACTTAATTTTAATTCGCCTGAAATTCCCTCACTTAAGATCCACACCAGACATGTCAAAACTATTTTGCAGAATCTCTCAGTAGATAAGGCTCCTGGTCCAGATGAAATTCCTCCAATAGTACTTAAGAATTGCTCCTTGGTGCTCGCTCCTGTATTGGCAAATTTTGTCCGTCTGTGTACTCATACCTCATGCTTCCCAGTACCCTGGAAAGAAGCAAACATCCATCCAGTTCCTAAAAAAGGTGCCTCTTCAGATCCATCAAACTACAGACCAATAGCTATAACTTCCACTCTTGGTAAAGTCTTTGAAATTATATTAAATAATCACATAATTAAGCATCTTGAGAATAATAAATTAATCAGTGATAGGCAATATGGTTTTAGACGATGTCGATCAACTGCAGACATTCTTTGCCTTCTTACGCATCAAATCAACCAAGCTACAGACCAACATGGTGAAACACATACAATAGCACTGAATATAATATCAAAGACATTTGATAGAGTCTGGCATCAATCCTTATTGTCGAAGATGTCACACTACGGCCTTGCATCATTAGTTCCACTAATTTCTTCTTATCTTCATAACAGAAAAATATGTGTAATGGTAGATGGCCTTTATTCTCAATTTCACTCAATAAATGCTGGTGTTCCCCAGGGATCAGTTTTGGCCCCAACTCTGTTCCTCATTCATATCAATGGTCTCATATCTACCACTCATAATCCAATACATTCCTACGCAGATGACTCAACACTCCACAGTTCCTTCACATTTACCAATTCTTTCACCCAACCCGATCTTATAAATTCAAAAATAAACACTGCAATTTCTCTGAACCAGGACCTTTCTAGAATTAATGAATGGGGACAAACGAATCTAGTTTCCTTTAATGCACAGAAAACCAAGTACATTCAATTTTCGAACCGACAGAATCTCACTGACTCTCATATATTTTTTAATGATGTAAATATTCCCACTTCCCCTAGTATTGACATTCTCGGTGTAACATTAACTACTAACTTGAGCTGGACACATTATGTTAGAAGCATTGCTAAGAATGCCTCTAAAAAACTGGGACTCCTGTACAGAGTTCGAGAATTCTTCACTGACGAGCAATTGGCCGTAATATATAAAAGTCATGTGCGTTCTCAGATGGATTACTGTTCACCTCTGTGGAGTGGAAGTGGAGTGGTTGCATTGAGGCAGTTGGACAAAATTCAAAATAAAGCTATTAGATTAATCAATAACCCTGCAATCACACAGGACCTTCCTACATTATCCATACGAAGAAACGTTGCATCCCTTGCATTATTCTACAGATATTTTCACAGCAATTGTTCCGAGGAACTTGCTTCAATTGTGCCGCCCCTCCACATCTTTCCCCGTAGAACTAGGGCAGCTGAGAGCGCCCATGAATTTACACTTTCTCCTCCACAATGCAGAACTTCTGCTTATCAAAATTCATTTATCCCTAGAACTACTACTCTTTGGAATTCACATCCCTCGAGTTGCTTTCCACAAACTTACAATCTACAAAAGTTTAAATCCAGTTGTTACAAACATTTTATGAATGGAGGATGCCTTTAGGCACATGGACCTTTTTGTTTTATCTGTGTGTTTCATTCCTCCGTTCATTGTCTCTTAAAAAAAAAAAAAAAAAAAAAATGTATTTGATTTAACCCACTACTATTCCACTTCGTGAGTCTTACGTATTTATATTATCTGCGAGTGCTTTACGTATAGGGGAAGAATCTATAGTTATTGGTGTTGGGGGCTTGATCCCTATTATTTCTCGGTTCTTATAAATGTATGTATGTATCTTGAAATCTATGTGTGTATTCATCTATCTCTTCCTATCAACGTACTATCTGTCTCATAATTATGTTAGTATTCTTAACCTTATATCTTCGCTTATTTGCTACCTCTCTTATCTCTTTTTATTTGTGTAAGTATCTATGTATTTATCTTTTTTCTCTCTCTCCTTCTAATTTCACATTCCATCCCCTTTCACTTTCTTTTATAGACTATCCATTTCCAATATCCACTCCCTCTTCCCTTTGTGCCTCAACTTGCCCTCGTCCCTCTCTCGTCTCTCCTCTTCGTTTGTTACCTCTATCCCCTGCCCTCTCATCTTCCCTCTCCCGCCTCTGAAGATGGCGTGACACGTGTGCTTTTTTCTGGCAATATTCGATGAGCAAGGATTCTCGTGTACTATTTTGAGGCTATTTCGTAAATCAAAGGTAGATTATGTTAAGTACTTTAATTCATATGCAACTTGTATTCTGTAGCTGCCAGCTACTACAACTGCTCGTAAATATTGACGGAAAATATGCTCGTGTGACACCGCCTTTATCCTCATTCCATCCCCCATCTCTCCTCTGTCACATCCTTATTTTCTCCTCCGTTTCCTCTCTTATGACTCTGTAAAACTCACCTCCTCTTTCGTCCGACTTATCCTGTCTCTTTTTCTTCAATTTTCCTCTCCCCTTCTCTCTCATTCTCCTGCCCCATTTGTCTCTTTCATCCTCCCTCTCTCCCACTTGTCTTGTCTCTTTTTCGTCAATTCTCCTCCCCCTCTCTTATTCTCCTGTCCCCCCTCTCTCTCTCTACCCCCTCTTTTCTTTCGTAAGTCTCATCCCTCTTCTATACCTATTCATCCCTTTCTCTCTCCCCACTTTCTTATCCTTCACCAGCCTTCCCATCTTCTTTTATTTTGTATATTTATGTGTTTGAAAGAGACAAAAGGCAGGCTGCCTGTGACGAGTTTCTCCCCCAAAGCCTAAAGAGTGATAGTCCAATTCAAAAGATGCTGGGGTCTATCATATGACACTCCTTTCTTAACCCTTTCAGTACGATGACACCGTGTGTATGTGTGTGTGTGAGAGATAGAGAGAGAGAGAGAGAGAGAGAGAGAGAGAGAGAGAGAGAGAGAGAGAGAGAGAGAGAGAGAGAGAGAGAGAGAGGTGGGAGGGAAGATGGGTGGTGTTGGCTTGGATGTAATTATTATGGTATTATGATTAATGTGTTAGTACGGTATGTGTTAAGTGAGTTATGAGTGCTATATGTGCGTTAGCGTATAATTTGTTTCAATGTTTGAGTAAGTGGAGCCCCAAACGAGGGAGTAAGTACCGACATGACCCGCTAACACCGCAACCACATGCACCTTCTACCGTGCCGAGATTACCGGGCGTGGCGAACTGGTCTTATAATACCCATTACTTGGCCTAGATTACTGATCCATACCCCGTGTTTTGTTCTTTGGTGAGTGGGTGTGTCACCCACAGTTCCTTCACATTTACCAATTCTTTCACCCAACCCGATCTTATAAATTCAAAAATAAACACTGCAATTTCTCTGAACCAGGACCTTTCTAGAATTAATGAATGGGGACAAACGAATCTAGTTTCCTTTAATGCACAGAAAACCAAGTACATTCAATTTTCGAACCGACGGAATCTCACTGACTCTCATATATTTGTTAATGATGTAAATATTCCCACTTCCCCTAGTATTGACATTCTCGGTGTAACATTAACTACTAACTTGAGCTGGACACATTATGTTAGAAGCATTGCTAAGAATGCCTCTACAAAACTGG
This sequence comes from Paralithodes platypus, assembly GCA_032716605.1. Lineage (NCBI taxonomy): Eukaryota > Metazoa > Arthropoda > Malacostraca > Decapoda > Lithodidae > Paralithodes > Paralithodes platypus. Next base: position 15,143,818 of record CM064549.1, on the reverse strand, counting down.
GACTCCTGTACAGAGTTCGATAATTCTTCACTGACGAGCAGTTAGCCGTAATATATAAAAGTCATGTGCGTTCTCAGATGGATTACTGTTCACCTCTGTGGAGTGGAAGCGGAGTGGTTGCATTGAGGCAGTTGGACAAAATTCAAAATAAAGCTATTAGATTAATCAATAACCCTGCAATCACACAGGACCTTCCTACATTATCCATACGAAGAAACGTTGCATCCCTTGCATTATTCTACAGATATTTTCACAGCAATTGTTCCGAGGAACTTGCTTCAATTGTGCCGCCTCCCCACATCTTTCTCCGTAGAACTAGGGCAGCTGAGAGCCCCCATGAATTTACACTTTCTCCTCCACAATGCAGAACTTCTGCTTATCAAAATTAATTTATCCCTAGAACTACTACTCTTTGGAATTCACATCCCTCCAGTTGCTTTCCACAAACTTACAATCTACAAAAGTTTAAATCCAGTTGTTACAAAACATTTTATGAATGGAGGATGCCTTTAGGCACATGGACCTTTTTGTTTTATCTGTGTTCATTCCTCCTTTCATTGTCTCTTTAAAAAAAAAAAAAAAAAAAAATGTATTTGATTTAACCCACTACTATTCCACTTCGTGAGTCTTACGTATTTATATTATCTGCGAGTGCTTTACGTATAGGGGAAGAATCTATAGTTATTGGTGTTGGGGGCTTGATCCCTATTATTTCTTGGTTCTTATAAATGTATGTATTTATCTTGAAATCTATGTGTGTATTCATCTATCTCTTCCTATCAACGTACTATCCGTCTCATCATGTTGTTAGTATTCTTAACCTTATATCTTCGTTTATTTGCTATCTCTCTTCTCTCTTTTTATTTATGTAAGTATCAATGTATTTATCTTGTTTGTCTTTCTAATGTCCCATTCCTTCCCCTTTCACTTCCTGTTATAGACTATCCATTTCCCATATCCACTCCCTCTTCCCTTTGTGCCTCAACTTGCCCTCGTCCCTCTCTCGTCTCTCCTCTTCGTTTGTTACCTCTATCCCCTGCCCTCTCATCTTCCCTCTCCCGCCTCTGAAGGTGGCGTCACACGTGTGCTTTTTCTGGCAATATTCGATGAGCAAGGATTCTCGCGTACTATTTTGAGGCTATTTCGTAAATCAAAGGTAGATTATGTTAAGTACTTTAATTCATATGCAACTTGTATTCTGCAGCTGCCAGAAATTGGCAACTGCTCGTAACTACAACTGCTCGTAAATATTGACGGAAAAATGGCTCGTGTGACACCGCCTTTATCGTCATTCCATCCCCCGTCTCTCCTCTGTCACATCCTTTTTTCTCCTCCGTATTCTCTCTTATGACTGTAAAACTCACCTCCTCTTTCGTCCGACTTATCCTGTCTCTTTTTCTTCAATTTTCCTCTCCCCTTCTCTCTCATTCTCTTGCCCCATTTGCCTCTTTCATCCTCCCTCTCTCCAACTTGTCTTGTCTCTTTTTCATCAATTCTCCTCCCCCTCTCTTATTCTCCTGTCCCCCCTCTCTCTCTCTACCCCCTCTTTTCTTTCGTAAGTCTCATCCCCCTTCTATACCTATTCATCCCGTTCTCTCTCCCCGCTTTCTTATCCTTCACCAGCCTTTCCATCTTCTTTTATTTTGTATATTTATGTGTTTGAAAGAGACAAAAGGCAGGCTGCCTGTGACGAGTTTCTCCCCCAAAGCCTAGAGTGATAGTCCAATTCAAAAGATGCTGGGGTCTATCATATGACACTCCTTTCTTAACCCTTTCAGTACGATGACACCGTGTGTATGTGTGTGTGTGAGAGAGAGAGAGAGAGAGAGAGAGAGAGAGAGAGAGAGAGAGAGAGAGAGAGAGAGGTGGGAGGGAAGATGGGTGGTGTTGGCTTGGATGTAATTATTATGGTATTATGATTAATGTGTTAGTACGGTATGTGTTAAGTGAGTTATGAGTGCTATATGTGCGTTAGCGTATAATTTGTTTCAATGTTTGAGTAAGTGGAGCCCCAAACGAGGGAGTAAGTACCGACATGACCCGCTAACACCGCAACCACATGCACCTTCTACCGTGCCGAGATTACCGGGCGTGGCGAACTGGTCTTATAATACCCATTACTTGGCCTAGATTACTGATCCATACCCCGTGTTTTGTTCTTTGGTGAGTGGGTGTGGGACTGTGGGTGTTTTGTTGGTTCATTCCCTTGCTCGTGTGTGTGTGTGTGTGTGTGTGTGTGTGTGTGTGTGTGTGTGTGTGTGTATATATAATAATAATGATACTAATTGTCGGTTTACTTATCACTTGCAGCCATGAGTTTGTCATAAACATGGTACAGTACAATGCTTATTCTACCTTAACTACAAGGTCACATGCGACCTTTGGCGACCGTTTGGTACCGAGCTCCCATCATAGTACACACACCTATGCACTGGTGAAAAGTACATACACAGGCTGATAGTTGAGCAGCTAGGCTAGGAAGAGACGACGATACAACCCTCTTCATCGGGATAGCTGAACAAAAACTTTAGGATTTTGGGGGATTCGAACCCTCGACCTTGCGATCAGCGCTCATCGCCCTAGACCAGTGTTTCTCAACCTTTGTTTTGGTCGTGGTCCCCTTCAATCCAATGCAAGTTCTTGTGGCCCCTCCATGCCAACTTTGAGTTCTTATTTCCCCCCCCCCCCCCTCATCCGTCCCTCACCTTAATACGCCTAGGGAAGTATGTATATTAATGGTTCTAGTTTGAATAGTACTATGTACTCAAAACACTAACTTCAGGCATAAATCAAATAACAATATTAATTGGATAAATATTTTATTTGAATACTTATTTATTTACAAAAGGAATACAAAACAAGGAATACATGTAGGTACAATTGGCTCTATCTTGAAAGGTATCAGTGGGATCCCTGTGACTGGTGCAGGGATGCCAACTTGTCAATGTTTGGCTTGAAAGCTGTCAGAGAGAGACGTAAATCGCCTCTTTTTTCTATGTCAAGGCGATTTCGAGTCTTTGACAGCAGGTACATCACCCGACTGAAACCAGTCTCAACCAAGTAAGACGTGGGAAAAGCAAGTAAGAGCAACTTCACATCTTTCCAGAGTAGTGGGTACTTCTTATACACATCTTGATTCATCCACAGCTTCTGGTGTCCTCCACGCTTGAACCTTGCTTGAGCTGTTGTGTTATTCTGAAGTTCAATGAAACTTTCTTGTATTTCTTGAATATTACATATTCTGCAGACAGTTACCTGGTAGTCTGATGTGGCGAAGTGGAGTGATACCTGTCCCTCACACACTCCCATATATATTAATTATATTAATTTATATTAATTTTCTGTGGCCCCCCGTGGCCCCCCATTTTTCAAATTTGGCCTTGTGGCCCCTGAAAAAATCTCATGGCCCCCAAGGGGGCCATATGGCCCACGTTGAGAAACGTAGTCTAGGGCCTAGACCACTCTGCTAACCCAACCCGCATGTGTGTGTTGGTGTGTCCCTTGTAATCTTAAACATGTTTTTTCCCATCCCAGCGCCTGATACCAAGCTAATACTGTGAAGATAATTTATCTTTGGTGCTTGAATTCCTATGAAGTTTAATCGAGAAAATACCAGTCCACAATTACTGATAAAAGTTGCTAGACGAAGGGGCACTTGTGACTTTGGCTTAACATTTGTATTTCTCGGTATTGTTATTGTTCTTTTATGGTTCTGTTTGTCTGACAGGTTGTGGCCTGACCTTTGTGTGTGTGTGTGTGTGTGTGTGTGTGTGGTTGGTCTTATCCTTTTGTTTGTCGGTGTAGACTGATATAATTGTGTGTATGTGCTTTCGCGCTCTTTCTCTCTCTCTCTCTATCGCAAAATGTACAAATTTGTCTTGGGGGTGTTCTTTTCAACTGGATGGAGGTCTAGCAAGGACATTAAAAAATAATAAAAAGCTTATTAAATCAGCAAATATATAGCCCATCCCCCCTTAAAGACTTTAAATAAAATTAGTATAAACATACTTGCATAGGAGATAAGGCACATTCTATAACCGTGATAATTACTGCAGTACACAAGCATGTCTAATACATCAGAACACAGTGATGGGTCAGGTCACGATACGGGCTCGGAGGGAGAAAGACCTGTGGAGTGGCTAGTCGATAGCGAGGAGGGTGCTAGAAGATTTTTAGAGGTGCCCCTTACCGCTGACAGGGTGTTGAAGCTGAATAAGTATGACTTAAAGTGTGTGGCAGGTCTTCAGGGTCACCAGGGTTTAAGTGGCATGAGGAAAGATCAGCTGAGGACTTTGATATTGGGTTTAGAAGGGAGAGACCTGGGTGGAGAGGTGACTGGGGGTCCCGGTCCCCAGCCCCCCCTCCACTCTACCCTCATATCAAACGTCAGGGTGCCTGAATTTAGTACATACCTCCAAGTTGATGGTCAATGGCAGCGTGGAATTCAATCACAGGGACCCTCTCCATTAAATGCACCTTCCCCTCCTCAAGGGTTGACTCCAGATTTGTTGTTTCGGCTTGAGATGGCCAAGGTTGAGGTTGCTAGAGCTCAGGTTGAGGCTACCGAAAGACAGGCTAGAGCTCAGGCTGAGGCTGCAGAGAGAACAGCTATACGAGAGGCTGAACTGCAGGCAGAGTCTACTAGGCATCGGGCTGACAGGGAGCTGGAGAGATCTCGAGTGGAGGTAACAGGGCGAAATATTGGGGGAGGTAACAGACATCGGGACCAATCATTGTCGCACCTGCTTAAACTAGTTCCTGTGTTCGATGAATTATGTGTGGCTGAGTTTTTTATGCGATTTGAGAAGAAGTGTCAGGAACACCAGTGGCCTCAGGAAAAGTGGGCAGCATTAGTTTCATCAAGACTCCTAGGAAAGGGGCTAAAAGCGTATGATGCACTACCTTTAGAGTCCTGTGTAGTTTATGATGAGCTAAAGAAGGCTGTGCTACGGGCCTATGAGTTACAACCAGAAACTTACCGCTTGAAGTTTAGGGGTGTTACTAAGGGCAAGGATAGTACCTTCCTAGAACACGCCCGGGACTTGTCTGATGCACTACGACATTGGCTGCGTTCTGAGAGGGCAGCTACTTCTGAGGAGTTGAGTGAGCTGGTTCTCTTGGAGCAGTTCTTTAAGTGCACAGGCGGGGACTTAACATTAAATATAAAGGAAAAAAATCCTAGAACTCTCCAGGAGGCAGCAGAAATGGCTGACCTCCGACTGTCATTAATTCGAGGGTGCGGAGCCGCAGCAGCTAGGAGTGAGTCGGGTGCAAAGGATCGTACCCCTCCCCCTCCCAAGAATTTTGATACACATAAATACACAAAACTATCTAGCACTGACAATAAAACTGAACATAAACCAAATACCGTCCCGTATAAGAAGTCTAATGGTACCTCCCACTCCCAAGGGAAACCAAAGAGTAAAGAGTGCTTTGCATGTCACAAGGAGGGTCACTTTGCAAATGCTTGTCCGAACAAGCCACCAAACAAGGTTGTGTCATTGGTCCGCAGCATAGGGGTGTCGCCTATATCTTCTGAGTTTGCCAAGGATAGTTCGTCAGAGGTTGGGACACAGCCTGTGTTCAAGAGTCCGGAAGGCTCGAACCCTGTCCGCGACGTCTTTGGGGGTCATAGAGGGCATGGTTTTGTGAGGTGCGGTGGCGAAAGGCGAGGAGTTAAGCTATTGCGTGATACTGGGGCTTCTCAGACCTTGTTAAGGAACTTTACTGGTAGACCGATTAACACTGCTCGGGTGGTGGTAGTTCAGGGGATCAATGCTACGAAGTCCTACCCGCTGGTGCTGATGGAGCTAGAGGTGGGTGGTGTGGCGAAGGAGCTGGATGTCGGAATCGTAGAGAACTTGCCTGTTGGGGGCGTCGACCTCCTCCTCGGCAACGACTTTGCGGTGCCTGCTTCTAAGGTTTCACCCTTGGTCGTTGCCGAGAAGGCGGCCGACGTTAGTAGGGAGGAACAGGAGTGGGTTGAGAAGTGTAGTGTACAAACCATGGCGTGTGTTGTGACGCGTTCTCAGACATCCGGAGCCTTGCAGCCACCACCTCAGTCTATCAAACCGCGGAGGAAAGGTCACAAGAAAACGGGAAGTGTTAGTCAATTGGAGAGTTTTGAGCCGGCAGTGTTTCTTGGTGACTCATTATTGGCAACTATGTTAGAGTCTGGAGAGGCCCCGGGGCCTCTCACCGCTAGTGCAGGTGCAGGGCAGGAAGAGACTCTGCGGCAGCATCGTTATGCGCAGCGTGAGGAAAGGATGGCTCCGCGGGACATTGGAGGTGGAAATAAATTATTTAAGATGAACTTGGATAATCTCGCACCTGCTGATATATGTTCCTTGCAGCTGGAAGATCCTGAAATCAGGGCGTGTGGTAATGGTGCTGTCGAACTGGAGCGCGATGGGGATGCGCAGCCTGGTGATTTTTTCTTGTCCGAGGGGATCTTGTATCGGAGACATCAGGATCCCAAGAAAAAGTGGGATGGCGGGTCAGGATTAGTGGACCAGTTAGTAGTACCGAGGGTGTGCCGTGAGAGCTTATTGAGATTAGCTCATGATGTGCCTTTGGCAGGGCACCTGGGGGCACGTAAGACGGAGGCAGCTCTGAGCAAGCTTTTCTGGTGGCCTGGGTTAAAGGCGAGTGTCGTGTCATGGGTGTCACAGTGTCACACTTGTCAAGTTGTTGGGAAACCCAATCAAGTCATCCCGAGAGCCCCGTTACAACCCATCCCTGTCATTGGGCCGCCCTTCAGCAAAGTAGTTATCGATATGGTTGGCCCATTGCCCCGCACTAGTGCCGGCAATAAATTTTTACTAACTGTAATGGATGTAGCAACACGGTATCCAGATGCTTACCCCATGCGCAACGGGATGACCAAGACTGTTGTCAAAAACCTACTTGTCTATTTCTCTCGTTATGGCTACCCTCAGGAGATCCAGTCTGATCAGGGATCCAATTTTACTTCTGCTCTGTTTAAGCAGACCATGCAGCAACATGGGATAGTGTCTGTGGTGTCATCTGCCTACCATCCCGAGAGTCAGGGAGTTTTGGAAAGGTGGCACTCGACTCTCAAGAGTATGTTGCGGTGTTATTGCATGGAAAATGGGAAGGACTGGGATCTAGGTCTCCCATACGTTTTATTTGCTGCGAGAGAAGTACCTGGGGAGAGCTTGGGATTTAGCCCGAACGAGTTGGTTTTTGGACACAGGGTCAGGGGGCCCCTCCACATAGTCAAGGAGATCTGGGAGGGAGTCACAAAGCCATGCTCGCTTCTAAAGTATGTTGTTGAAAGCCGTGAGAGAATGCTAAAGAGCCTGGAGGTAGCAGGTCGGAACCTTAAGAGTTCACAAGCTCAGATGAAGGACAGATACGACCAGAAGGTGAAGCTGAGGGAGTTTGAAGTAGATCAGGAGGTACTGATACTACTGCCTCTGGTGGGACACCCTTGTCTGCCAAGTATTCTGGTCCGTATCGGGTTGTAAGGAAGGTTTCTGATCTCGACTATTTAGTAGCTACTCCTGATCGTAAGAAAAAGAACCAACTTTGCCATGTAAATCTGATGAAAGAGTATGTGAGGCGCCCCTCCGAGCCTCTCACTGTCCCGGTGTTGATCTGCAGCGATCGTGGTGGAGAAGGAGGAAGGGACATTCAAGCTGCGGTGGAGGATAATTGGGATTGTCATGTTTCCGCGGATCAGTGGGCGGGGAATTCTAGACAAGTGTCTCACAAGTTGATATTGCACCTGCCTGAGCAACAGCGTGTAGCTGTGCAGCACTTGTTTGATTCAGACCCAGCTGTTTTCGCGGAGCATCCTGGCCTCACTACTCAAGCGGTGCACGATGTCGATGTTGGGGACCACCCGCCCTTTAAATCAGTGCCATACCGTGTTCCCCCTATTAAATTACCAGCACTTAGGGAAGAGCTGGATTATATGCTGAAACGTGGGCTGATTTCTGAGGGTGCAGTAAGGTGGACTTCCCCAGTCACACTGCAGCCCAAACCAGATGGCAAGGTGCGGTTTTGTATAGATTTCCGCAGATTGAATGGTTTAACCCCCACAAATGCCTACCCTCTCCCTCGCATGGACGACAGTGTGGATAAGATAGGAAAAGCCAAGTTCCTCACTAAGATAGACCTTGTTAAGGGTTATTGGCAAGTGCCCTTGTCTGAGCGAGCGCGAGAGGTGAGTGGGTTTGTGGTGGACGGTGCCACATATCGTTGCCATGTAATGCCATACAGGCTGAAAAATGCCCCTGCAACGTTTCAGAAATTAATGAACGACATTGTAGCCGACATTCCCAACTGTACGGTGTACCTAGATGATGTCATAATATACGGCGAGGATTTTAACAGTCACTGTGCTCACATCGGACAGCTTTTTAATAAATTGAATGAAGCAGGTTTGGTGGCAAACCTGGGTAAGTGCGATTTTGTCAAAGCCACAGTTTTGTACCTGGGGTTCGAGGTGGGGATGGGTCAGGTGTGCCCTCCACAGACAAAGATCAAAGCCATCGATCAGGTTCCCCAGCCTACGACTAAGAAACAAATCATGCGGTTTCTAGGTATTATAGGCTATTATCGTCGCTTCATCAAAGGCTATTCGACTGTACTTGCACCTTTAACTGACTTATTATCTAAGGACAAGAAGTTCCGGTGGTCTCCTGAGTGTGCAGAGGCGTTTTCCTTGGTGAAACACCTGTTATGTACCCACCCCATACTCAGGGCCCCGGACTTCAGCAGACCTTTTCAGATGGCGACTGATGCCAGTGGCGTAGGGGCTGGGGCTGTCTTGTTACAGACAGATGATGAAGGTATCGAACATCCAGTGAGTTTTTACAGTAAAAAATTCAATAGTGCACAAAGGAATTACTCTGTAATTGAAAAAGAACTCCTGGCGATAGTGCTGGCGCTCAGGCACTTCGATGCATATGTTCCTGCTTTCGGACCAGTCGTAGTGGTTTATACCGATCATCATTCTTAAAGCTAGCGCATGCTAAGCTAGCTAAGGATAGCTCAATAAGGCCGATTAGGCGTATTTCCATTGGGGTCCTGTACTACTACCCCATCCCTTTGCTCATGAGGGATGGTAACGACTCAGTGCTTGTGAAAAATCTTTAATGCGCCGAGCGTGGGCGCGAACCCGGGCCTTCTGGGTGGAAGTCCGAGACGCTAGTCACTACACCAAGCGAGCCGCTGAAATTCTTGAATCAGTTTCATAACCGGAATATGAGGCTGACCAGGTGGTCACTCATGCTTCAGGAGTATAATTTGGACATACGCCATATCGCCGGTTCTGATAATGTGATAGCGGATTGTCTATCAAGGGTGGATGATGTTGGTTAGACTGCTACAGGATTGAGGGTTGAGTGTGGAGGAAAATAGGCTGTCACTGTAGTTCAGCCGAAAAAGAAAAAAAAAAATATAAAGGCAAAAACCTTATAAAAACTCTTTATTTTTATAACGTGTAGAATTTTGTATAAGATGTTGTAGCAGTATCTAAGTTGAATGTTTTCGCTTATTGTCGCTAAGTTAGTTGAACTTGCTCGGTGGAGCGCAACAGTCTTTATTTTTGTTATATATAGTGCCTTGTGTCGCAACAGTGTGTGGTACTATGAGAAGCTTTTTGTTAGATATGAAGAACTTATATCTTGGGGGAGGTGTGACGCTTCTGCATAGTAGCCACGTGCGGGCATGCGCGCGCGTCGGCTGCCCAGCCGTTTAGAAACCGGCTGGCGGCAGCCGGCCGGCAGGCTTTTCCTTAGTATATATCCTATGACAACGTAACTAATGTCTGGGATATTCTTATGTTGTTTCACAGCTTGAAGGTGCCCTTATTCTTAACCAACGCATCTTAGTATATTTTATTCTCGATAGTTGATTATTTCATAATAATATATAAGATGTAAGTCTAGTGAGGGCGGGAGGAGACGAGCAGGAGAGAGAGACCGGCTTGGGATGTTGCTTCGCCTGCCAGCTTGGGACGAGCCTGAAAACGTTGCCATATGCATTTGATCGCAACGTTAGGCTTAGTTTCGACTCACGCACGGGGTAGAGGATTTTGACCCGGCAACTGTGTTGAGTGTTGCCAAGCATGGGATGTATTTTGCATGCCTAGGGTGGGGTCCAGACAGATTCAAGACTCAGAGCTCACCTCACTGTCGTACCCTTCGGACCCCCTTGATATCTATCCCTCTCAACCCCACTTTGAAACTTTCTCTCTTACTTTGTATACCTTCTTTCCACTACTTCACCAATCTATTTAATTATCCCATCCCCTTGATAGACATTATATCTATTATTGTATTAACGACGAGCTCTCAGATAATTAGATAGGATTTTGGGCCTTATGCAGAGACGTAATTGTTAATGAGACCTAGGAAGCTTTTTTGTTGTCTCATATTTGGTGGTTTCATGCTTGCTAGTGTGTTCTTGTGTCAGGTTAGCAGGGGCTAGACCGGAGAGGAGGTTTTTTGCGATCCTTTAAGTAAAGTCTGCTGGTGCGAGCCCTGTGGACCCGCACGACTTTACTAGGATACCCGTGGGAGTCTGGGGGCATTTTCTTGTCTGTGTCCCTGTGTGTCTAGGGTTGCGTTGTGTGAGGGCCCTTGCCTAGTCCACTCAGCACTGCGCTAGCACGTCTTGCTTTTGTTTTAGGGTCGCCAGGAGAGAGTCAGATACTTGCGATCTGAGTCTCTCAAGAGAGCACCCTTTCAATTAGAGTAATTTGGCGCACAGACTTGGGAACGTCCCTAGGCTAGAGCAGGTGGCTCAGCCCGGGTATCCGAAGCCTATATCCTTCCGGCTAGACCTCTGCCACCTGGCAGATTAACAGCTAGTGGTTTATTATATCTGTATGCTTGTTATTGTGCCACAGTTTACCGTTTTTGTAAGCATTGTGAGTCAGGGTGTGGCTTAGAGACTCTGTCCGAGCAGGCTTGCCTGACTAAGAGTGAGAAGCACACCTGTATGTGGTTATGTTGGGAGTTGCTGCCTTTATTTAATTATACCTATGCCATTATACACTGTATGGCCTATCACTAGTATTTATTCCTGCTTATGAGTTAAGAGTTCTCTAAATCCGTAACGTACTTTCTTTGCTAAGCATCAGATCCTACAGTAGCCGCATGCAGTTTAGAAACCCGCATCTTGTCTACCTGTACGATGTTTTGAGGACTGTTTGCTTTCACCTTCTTTCACGCAGGGGTGATTAGTTGTATTAATTAACGTAACGTTAAATGTACTTTCTTCTAGTTTGTTATTAAATTGTTTCTGCAATTTAATTCCGTTATCTATCTTTTCCTTGAAGCTTTAAGTCAACTTAATTGTGTGATCTTTTATATAGCCTGCTTGACTATCAGCAGTCTATGGTGCGTGCACCCTGTAACCGAGTCATAGGATACCTCGTTGTCCAGGCACGACTCTTGACGGTTTAGGGTGGTTTGTTGCCTGGGTTTATAGATAAGGGTTGGATCTAGCATTTTCCGTTGTTGCTTGTTGCCGCATACCTAGTCCAATAGAAAGAGCCCAGTGTTTATATATCCCAGGACGTAACAGTATATATTATATTCAAGTGAAAGAATAACTTGGGCCTAATCAATAGTTTTTGTTTTGATATATTTTGTTCAATCCTTATTTGCGGACAACTGTTGTCATTTCGATAAATACAATGCTAGGCATATACACGTGCATTATATGTATAACTATTATTCATATCTAAAGCTTATCACTTGTAAACTTATAAAATTGCTGTAGATATTTTAACGCGAATAAAATAGTATAGTTTGCGCTTTAAATGAATCAATATTCTATGACACGATTTTCTTTAGCCTATAGAAAATTAGTAATATTTGGGTAACTAATATATTTTTTGGGACGCTTGATACTACCAACATACCCCTGAAACTGTTGAACATTTCCTACTACATTGTCATAGATATCATGGTGCCAGGGTCGCCTTAAGGGAATGCATTCTCCGCCAGGGAGGACAGTTTACCATCAAGCATATTCTTGGAGGAGCACCTCTCAACACCACCGATCTTCATATCATCTCCACTGGACTCTCTACGTTCCTCGCTGCTACAGGGAGGATCTCCGACCTCTGACGACCCTCCAACTACCGCTTCTCACCGTTACTCGTCTTCTGCACACTCCTCACCATCTACAGTATGTTACGTGCTAGAAATCGTGCCCCCTCGCCATGAACCTTAATTAAGTCTTGTACTACTTGCGCAGTTATCTGGGGGCTACATCCCTGTTGACACTGTGCATCGTGAAGCAGAAGAAGAAGACACTCATGACATGGATAATTATGTATAACTGCACTCCCATATGAAGATACCCAATCACAAATACATACCCATACCATGGGGAGATTGTAGGCACCAATCGACCAGGGCAGTGCTCAGGGGGCACCACACAGACATATGATAAGAAGTTGCTGGGCAGCTGGAACTCCTGTTTCATCTGCCTGTCTTCCCCCACTGTTTCTATGTGTGCCTCATCTAATCAGAGTAATCTAGCTAACTCTCAGAAACACCTCCTCCTCTTGTTCATTTCACTACGCTTAATAAGCACACCACTCTTCATTTCAACACACCTACATTACCTCTAACGTATCTTGATTTGGGCTCTACAGTATATCACTCTTTCAAATATTGGGTGGGGGGGGCACTTGTTACAGTCTGCTTTGCCTTCTGTTTCCTTCATACACATAGGGGGGAGGGGGGGGGACCCACACTCACACACTCACATAGATTGGCCATCCAGCTTCATCGTTCCCCAAAGTGTTGGGGCTTGTATTTGGGGTGAAGAAATTATAAGAGATAGGCAAAACAAACTGAAATGATTACTGATACGGATTACTGATATATACTATAGGATGTAAGGTATCTTAAAATAACCCCCTAGAAATACTTTCTCTAGACTCTAGAGTTATCCTCCCCTTTCCCCCAGCTAACCTAATCCCACAAGGACCCCAATGGCAATACGCCTAACGGCCTTATTGGGCTATCCTTAGTTGGAATTATGCAATGCTGGTACATGTCATATTTGTAACATATTATGTGGTACCATATCTGTAAAATGCTAACTGAATAAATATTATTATTATTATTATTATTATTAATGAATGGAAGTGGATATTTGTTCGAAAGTCCTTGACATTATCCCCCATACCACTTACCTAATAAAGATTAACCCAATTTAGGCTAAAGATAACAGATTTAGAATAATCATATAAAATTCATGGCAATACTACAGAAGTACGTACAAATTCTTTTTTTGTTTTTTTGGCTGCGATTTTACTTTATTAGTGTATACTTCTCGGGTACCACCACCGTTATCGTCTTCTATTTCATCCAGTTTGTTGTGTTTCTTTTAATGCTTTATTGCGTTCGTTTTTCATTCGCCGAGAAATATACTGTGATCACATGTATATGTTTATCATGAATTTCTCCTTCGACATACAAAACATCTGTGTATATTTTCTACTTTAGTAAGTTTTGTTATTATTCTTTCTGAACATCACTATTTTACCTCCTTTCTTATAGGCCTAATTTAATTATCTCATACTTTCAAAGACGTCTATTTTACTGTCAATGTGTATGTTTCATATTTAAAATGGTCTCTGTTATATTATTATATTATCGTGTGTTTGTTAATTTCATTAATCGAGTTTAGGAGTAAAGTTGGTTGGTGGAGAGAACATAATAATTAATTCAGGTTCAGTAGTAGTTTATCGAGAGGCCTTCCCTAGGGTTAAGTGCCCCATTAATTACTATTTCCTTTCACCTATGCATAGCCTATGATAGCGCAGTTGGAAAGTGTGTACATGCTTAGATTGATATGCAGGATTCGAAACTGCATATTAAATCGTAGGCTTGTCCACCTTTCTTTAACTGTCTTCGTGGTGCAATGCATAAGTGTGTTGATTTTCGATGTGAGCATCCTAGGTTCGAATCCCCGGACTGCCACATGTGTTTGTTAATTTCATTAATCGAGTTTAGGAGTAAAGTTGGTTGGTGGAGAGAACATAATAATTAATTCAGGTTCAGTAGTAGTTTATCGAGAGGCCTTCCCTAGGGTTAAGTGCCCCATTAATTACTATTTCCTTTCACCTATGCATAGCCTATGATAGCGCAGTTGGAAAGTGTGTACATGCTTAGATTGATATGCAGGATTCGAAACTGCATATTAAATCGTAGGCTTGTCCACCTTTCTTTAACTGTCTTCGTGGTGCAATGCATAAGTGTGTTGATTTTCGATGTGAGCATCCTAGGTTCGAATCCCCGGACTGCCACATGTGTTTGTTAATTTCATTAATCGAGTTTAGGAGTAAAGTTGGTTGGTGGAGAGAATATAATAATTAATTCAGGTTCAGTAGTAGTTTATCGAGAGGCCTTCCCTAGGGTTAAGTGCCCCATTAATTACTATTTCCTTTCACCTATGCATAGCCTATGATAGCGCAGTTGGAAAGTGTGTACATGCTTAGATTGATATGCAGGATTCGAAACTGCATATTAAATCGTAGGCTTGTCCACCTTTCTTTAACTGTCTTCGTGGTGCAATGCATAAGTGTGTTGATTTTCGATGTGAGCATCCTAGGTTCGAATCCCGGACTGCCACATTTGTTGTTAATTTCATTAATCGAGTTTAGGAGTAAAGTTGGTTGGTGGAGAGAACATAATAATTAATTCAGGTTCAGTAGTAGTTTATCGAGAGGCCTTCCCTAGGGTTAAGTGCCCCATTAATTACTATTTCCTTTCACCTATGCATAGCCTATGATAGCGCAGTTGGAAAGTGTGTACATGCTTAGATTGATATGCAGGATTCGAAACTGCATATTAAATCGTAGGCTTGTCCACCTTTCTTTAACTGTCTTCGTGGTGCAATGCATAATTGTGTTGATTTTCGATGTGAGCATCCTAGGTTCGAATTCCCGGACTGCCACATGTGTTTGTTAATTTCATTAATCGAGTTTAGGAGTAAAGTTGGTTGGTGGAGAGAACATAATAATTAATTCAGGTTCAGTAGTAGTTTATCGAGAGGCCTTCCCTAGGGTTAAGTGCCCCATTAATTACTATTTCCTTTCACCTATGCATAGCCTATGATAGCGCAGTTGGAAAGTGTGTACATGCTTAGATTGATATGCAGGATTCTAAACTGCATAATAAATCGTAGGCTTGTCCACCTTTCTTTAACTGTCTTCGTGGTGCAATGCATAAGTGTGTTGATTTTCGATGTGAGCATCCTAGGTTCGAATCCCCGGACTGCCACATGTTTGTTAATTTCATTAATCGAGTTTAGGAGTAAAGTTGGTTGGTGGAGAGAACATAATAATTAATTCAGGTTCAGTAGTAGTTTATCGAGAGGCCTTCCCTAGGGTTAAGTGCCCCATTAATTACTATTTCCTTTCACCTATGCATAGCCTATGATAGCGCAGTTGGAAAGTGTGTACATGCTTAGATTGATATGCAGGATTCGAAACTGCATATTAAATCGTAGGCTTGTCCACCTTTCTTTAACTGTCTTCGTGGTGCAATGCATAAGTGTGTTGATTTTCGATGTGAGCATCCTAGGTTCGAATCCCCGGACTGCCACATGTGTTTGTTAATTTCATTAATCGAGTTTAGGAGTAAAGTTGGTTGGTGGAGAGAACATAATAATTAATGTATATATTTCAAAAACATTGTTTTAGTGAGTTCTTGTTTATTATTTAATTAACATTTTGGGCTAGTTCAAAGAAATACAATTGTTACTTACTTATATAACGAAAGAAAACTAAGATTATATAGATAACTATTTAATTTCTTACCAGCACACGTTCACGCACAACATGCATTTTTAAATTCACACACTTACCTTCACATTGACACTCACAAATGTGCATCCCTTCATCTACATCGTTCCCCAGAGTATTGGGGCTTGTACTCAAGGGAGAAGCACAAGTAATGTATGCAACTCATGTATATTGCCTTCATCCACAGCCACAGCCTCATATATTTTTGCATGGGAAGTTTTATATTCAC
This sequence comes from Paralithodes platypus, assembly GCA_032716605.1. Lineage (NCBI taxonomy): Eukaryota > Metazoa > Arthropoda > Malacostraca > Decapoda > Lithodidae > Paralithodes > Paralithodes platypus. Next base: position 15,127,784 of record CM064549.1, on the reverse strand, counting down.
TAATTGGTGGGTGAGGCACATGAGTCTGATATTCACTTGATGAAGCTGTCTGTTGGGAGGACCAGACGAGCCGAATTGCTCAATATAAATTAACATCTAATATATGTGACTCCTCCGTCTGCCTAACCCCTTGAGGGTTATGACAAATTTTAGCAGTTTATTTGGGTTTGACAATTATATGCATTTTCGGAAGGACCTCTAGGAATATAAGGGGTCAAAACAAACTCACTTATGCCTCTGACTCCCACAGATCCTTCCAAAGCTGAAGGAAATCGTATAATGCTAGCCAGAATAAACTGTCTAAGCGTGTCATTATCTGCAAGGGGTAAAGTAGGCTCAGAGTGGAGTGGAGTCGAGTGGAGTAGTCATTATTTTCATTGGACGTCATTATATTGCCACAATTATAAAAAAACGGGATGATATTCTAATTACGGTCATACATAAGTTAGATTTATGGGCCCAAGTAATCTATCCTGGACCAGTATTGTAGAATTATGATAATTGGCATAGCTATAATTGGGTGTAAAAAGAAGCTAGCTATACTGTAATGCCTTCCCAGATTTCCTTTAAAAAAAAAAAAAATATATGACCACCCAGACCTCTTTCAAGCTAATTGTATAGCTTTGTTCGATAGAGAAACGTACCAACCGAAGGCCGATTTTGTCTATGCTACAGGCTCACTATCACTAGCCCAGAAAAATAATCAGCACCTGAATTGGGTGAAGCGTTATATTATCGTAAAACTAATGGGGTGAAACGTCATAAAATATCCAAGCTAACGAAGATAAACTGGGAGAGTCCAAAACACAGGGTGTCAAACCGGAGACATTTTGTTTGAAGACTTTGATGAATATGAGAAGGAATACCAGAAAATATACGTGAAATAGCATTGTTTTGTCCATTCTATCACTTCAAAAAACACACTTTAACCCGCTGATTACCAGCTAAATATTTATAAATGTACCACCCAGGACCGGCTGATTCTGAAATTTTGTTTTATTCCAGAAACAATAGCGAATGGGTTAGGAATGAAGGAAAAACCACGAAAAACCGATCAAAAAGCTCAAAAAATAGTCCTTCAGAGCCCCCGAAAACGGATTTTACAAGAGTAAAAAATTAAAGGCAATTTCCCCCAAAAAACAGGTTTTTGCGCGCTCACGCGCACACGGTTGGACTTTGAGAGTTTTCAACCATCGGCATGGGTGCGTGGGATACTTACACAGTTTCCATACAAATCTGAGCCCTCTAGGTGCCATAAGACCGGAGTAATAGGGACCGGAGTGACACTGACGCAAACGGTGAGTCGCTGGAGTTTAGCGTTATATACATTGCTGACGCAAACGCTGCGTCGCTGGGGCTCAGTGGGTTAAACTATAAACCATAATTTCGTCTTTACATATACTAAAATATAGACTAAAATTAATAGATTCGGCTTTCATTTGACACCCTGCCAAAAACATTCTCCCTCGGACCATATAGAGACCCTGATTTGAAGTTATCTTTTCCAGAGTTTAAGGACAGACTTTTAAAAAAAAATCGGTTATCATTAGATGATTTTACGCAGTTTAAGAAGGATCTCTAGGAATCAAAGAGTTAAAAACAGTCTCGGTAAATTCTCTAGTTCCTTCAAATTCTTTCCAAGCTGAATAAATCGTTTGATATTAGCCAGAATATGCTGTCAGAACGCGTCCTAATCCTCAAGGGGTTAAATGTCACTTCGAACACCCATTTATATATACATATATTAGTGAACCCCTTGAGGATTTTGACATGTTTGGCAGGTAATTCTTGCTGTTATTATACGATATAATTTAGATTAGGAGGGGTGTATGGAAGTCAGATGGTTAAGTTGCACGAGTTAAATAATTTTTATTCTCCCCGAGGTCATCAAAATGTGACCTAAAAAACTGACCACCCTGAGGTCACCAAAAAGTGGGAAGCCCTCCGAATCATAAGGGGACCAAACAAATTGTTTTGAATTTCCGCGCCAAGCACGTGGCGCCATAGCCCAACTTCTCCCCTACACACTGGTAGTCGTTTGGTACCCTTATGACGAAAACTGTAAGAGTGAGAGTTCTGGATGTTAAGGTAACTTTTTCGCCTTTCGGGAACACTCACCAATATCCTGGGAAAAATATAACATGACACAAGGGGTCCAAACGACACTCAGTTAATCCCTCCATACTCTCACTCTCCCGCGCGGGCGATGGTGCGTGAACCAATGAAAACTCGCCGCCAACCCACCTCGCGCTCGGCTCTGCTCTCCCATTGGCTGGCCAGGATGCGGGGTGGCAGCCTTCACACAATAACATAGTCTCCCGTGGTTTCTGAGGAATACATGGTGGGGCGGGTTCAGTGCTCATATTATCGCTTATTATCGAGAGGCCTTCCCTAGGGTTAAGTGCCCCATTAATTACTATTTCCTTTCACCTATGCATAGGCTATGATAGCGCAGTTGGAAAGTGTGTACATGCTTAGATTGATATGCAGGATTCGAAACTGCATAATAAATCGTAGGCTTGTCCACCTTTCTTTAACTGTCTTCGTGGTGCATTGCATAAGTGTGTTGATTTTCGGTGTGAGCATCCTAGGTTCGAATCCCCGGACTGCCACATGTGTTTGTTAATTTCATTAATCGAGTTTAGGAGTAAAGTTGGTTGGTGGAGAGAACATAATAATTCATTCAGGTTCAGTAGTAGTTTATCGAGAGGCCTTCCCTAGGGTTAAGTGCCCCATTAATTACTATTTCCTTTCACCTATGCATAGGCTATGATAGCGCAGTTGGAAAGTGTGTACATGCTTAGATTGATATGCAGGATTCGAAACTTCATAATAAATCGTAGGCTTGTCCACCTTTCTTTAACTGTCTTCGTGGTGCATTGCATAAGTGTGTTGATTTTCGGTGTGAGCATCCTAGGTTCGAATCCCCGGACTGCCACATGTGTTTGTTAATTTCATTAATCGAGTTTAGGAGTAAAGTTGGTTGGTGGAGAGAACATAATAATTACACCTTTATTTTTTACAGCACAGTGTTCTAAATAACCAATAAGTATCCGCCAACAATTAGTGACCATGCAGAACAAAAATGAGGACCCCAACGAGCCTAAACCAGGTCCATCGGGATTGAAAATATTTGCCTACGTACATTCTAGGCCTATCGTGCAACAAAAAGACGCAACTCTTTGATAGGAATGGACACCACCGTTCATTCCAGTGATGATAGTGATGAAGACTACATACCAACATTGTGATGAAAAGACGTGGCCGGTACAGAAGGGCTTAATATAGCCTGGCAGTGATCACTTAAGGGCAGATTTACGCTTGAGTTTTTTTTTTCTGGACCCATCTCTCTAGTGAATGCATGGTGCGGCGGGTTCATTGCTCATATTATCGCTTATTACACCTTTCTTTTTTACAGCACAGAGTTATAAATAACAAATTTTTTAATAAGACAGTATCCGCCAACAATAGGCTACTTAGTGACTATGCAGAACAAAAATGAGGACCCCGAGCCAGAACCAGGTCCATCAGGAGTGACAACTAGGCCTATTGGCCTACGTACATTCTATGGTGCAAGAAAAAAACGCAATCCTTTGATAGGAATGGACACCACCGTTCATTCCAGTGATGGCAGTGATGAAGACTACTTACCAACATGAAGATTAGCTCTCTCTCCTCTCTCTTTCTTTCTTTCTATGTTTCTCTCTTTATTCTCTCTTACAATAATAAAGGCTAAAAATAATGAACTCTTCTCTTGTTTGACATCCTGTTAATCTCTATGGATTACACCTTGTCCTGGATTATTACATGACTCAACCTGACTATATCAAACCTCATTCAACCTACAATGTAAGTTGTGCACGCTGTTATTCTATTAACATTGTTTTATTATGTTTAAACCACAAAAGTACGTTCACTTACCCATAACCTTGTACTTACCTGTTAATTATTAACTACTTACCTGCCTTACCTGGAGTATGGAAATTGGAGGCTTGTGGGTGGGAATGATGGAGAATTATGTACACTACCCAATATCAGTGCATTATTATCTTTAAAGGAAAAAAATCGTGGTCAAAGTGCTGTTAATGTTAGATTTTGGCCATTTTGGCCATTCAAAAAAAGAGGATAATTTTGGTTTGGGTGTTTTTACTAAAAATATAGACGTGGAACCCCCTATTTTTACATGCTGGGATGAAAGAGTAGTGCTTCAGCTACCTTCAGTAAAAATATGAAGAGGGCACCTTACCGGGTTAAAGAGTTACACATATTTTGAACATTGCCAAACTTTGACCTTGATTTTCTCAGAAGTAAGAATATGTCGTTTGGTCCCCTTATGATTCGGAGGGCTTCATAATTTCTCCCTCGGACCATATAGAGACCCTGATTTGAAGTTATCTTTTCCAGAGTTTAAGGACAGACTTTAAAAAAAAAATCGGTTATCATTAGACGATTTTACGCAGTTTAAGAAGGATCTCTAGGAATCAAAGAGTTAAAAACTGTCTCGGTAAATTCTCTAGTTCCATCAAATTCTTTCCAAGCTGAATAAATCGTTTGATATTAGCCAGAATATGCTGTCAGAACGCGTCCTAATCCTCAAGGGGTTAAATGTCACTTCGAACACCCATTTATATATACATATATTAGTGAACCCCTTGAGGATTTTGACATGTTTGGCAGGTAATTCTTGCTGTTATTATAATAATAATAATAATAAGCATGTTACTTATTTCTCATAAGCGCCAATTTTTCCGAAGAATTCACTAGCGCTCGAAAAGAGAAAGAAAAAAGAACAAAAATCAATGCATCAAAAGAAGGCTCATATACAACACACATTTAACAATCACCAGCAGTGGCAAAATAGCCTAAACTCTATAGCCATCTGTCATGACACCTCTCTCAAGATCATAGCTTCTCTCAAAGAGAAAAGTCTTAAGTTGTCTCTTGAAGCATTCAACAGAACTCAGTTGTCTCATGGACAGCGGCAACCTGTTATACAACCTCGGAGCCATGTAGGAGAATGACCTCTCAAAGAAAGAAGACTGCTGGAAAGCCCTTGGTTCATCAAGACGAAAAGGGTCATTGTCATGACGCACAACTACACCATGGTGTGCCGGTGGGCGCCTGAGCAGCTCCTCAAGGTACCTAGGCTCACCAAATTTGAGAACCTTAAAAGTCACCAAACACAACTTAAATTCTATTCTTGCTCTTACTGGCAGCCAGTGCAGTTCTATGTGAAGAGATGTAGTAGGAGTTCTAGGTGGAACACCAAAAATTAGTCTTGCGGCCCTGTTAAGAACAGACTGAACTTTCTTCAAAATATAATTTGGAAGACCCACCAACAGGGCATTGCAATAATCAACACGAGAGAAGACCAATGAGTGAACCAACGTCAGGAGGCAACGTCTGGTTATAAACGGCTTCACCAAATAGAGATTTCTGATGTGCAAGTAACAACTTTTAACTATCTGGTTTACATGCTCTTTGAAATCTAATCGGGAGTTCACATATACACCCAGATTTCGAACAGAGTTGGCCGGTCGCAGCTGAGATCCACCCACATTGATGGAGAGGGCACCTACCATATCATCAGCTCTTCTATTTCCTCGGATGATGAGAATATCAGTTTTACCATCATTTAGTTTAAGTTTTCTCGCTCTCATCCACTTCTTGATATCAGACATCAACAATTCCATCTTACTCCGTATATCAACTATATTTGTGATTCTCACATAAATCTGGGTGTCATCTGCATAAAAGTGAAAGGTGACATTATGTGCACGAAGCAGAAGAGACAAACTGCTAATATAAATTATAAATAGGATAGGACCCAAAACTGATCCCTGCGGAACACCATACTGCAGGGGTGTCGAGTCCGAGACCACTTGATTTACCATCACACTCTGGGATCTACCTGACAAGTACGACCCAAGAAGCAAGAGAGCGGAGTCACGCACACCACAATCATAAAGATCACTCAACAACAACTCGTGATCCACTGTGTCAAAATCCGCAGAGAGATCAAGCAAGACCAATAGTGAGGCCACACCATTGCAAATGTTTCTCAACTAGATCATTATGTACTCTAATCAATGCTGTTTCAGTTGAATGATGCTGTCGGTAAGCAGACTGAAAAATTGGGATAGTTTCATTCTGCTGAAGTAGTGGTTGTAATTGGTCAAGTATTGCACGCTCTAATATCTTTGATATGAAGGACAGGTTGGAGACAGGACGATAGTTCAACATGTTCTCAACATCAAGTCCAGGTTTCTTTAGAGTAGGTCGGAGTAGTGCATGCTTTCAGAATGTGGGAAGCTACCTTCAGAGAAGCACTTATTAATTATTTTGGAAATAAACTCAACTGTGTGATCATAGACTCTTGGTAGCTTGGAAACATTTATGGGATCCAACGGGCAAAATGTTTTATTGAGGTTTCTTATGTAGGACGAGATCATGTCCACCTCTACTGAGTGAAAGGATGAGAGGACATTATTAGGAATGTGTTGGGGTTGGAGTACAACTGAAAGTTCTTCACCAACAGAAGCATCATCCAATTCCTGTCTTATGCGAGTTATCTTACCAGCAAAAAATGCCACAAAGTTGGCAGCCAACTCGGCATCAGGTATAGAAGGTCTTAAGCTGACTCTTGTTTTTCCAAGTAAACTGTTTACAATTGAAGCCAAACCTCCTCTGGTCGATACCACACGAGTCAACTTTTCCCTGATAATACACTTTCTTTTCATCTTTGATTTTCTAGACCACAGCTCTTCTGGCTGACAGGTATTGCAACCATGTAGAGTCTGTTTTATTTTTCCGCCATTCACGTTCAGCTCTTCTACGCGCTCTTCTAAGAAATTTAACTCGAGTGCTATACCAGGGCGAATCATCTCGTACTATGATTTTCTTCTCTACTTCTGGACAGTGATGATCGAACACTAATTTAAGTGCATTTCCATGTACCTCCACCAGCTCATCTGAAGTAAGGTTGGAAGTATCAATACTTCCCAAGTACTGTTTTACTTCACTGCTAGCCAAATTTAGGTCTGCATTTTTATAATTTCTAAATCTGATTACTTTTTCATGTGTGAATGGCTTAGGGAAATCAAAGCTGAAAGTAATCAAAGCATGATCAGAGGTATTAGGGTCAGCATTCTCAACATCAACATCCAGAACACCACCACAACCCACAGGAGAGAAAACCAAGTCAAGGGTGTGTCCTAAGATATGAGTTGGGTGGGACACATGGTTTACAAAATTGTTCTGATCAGTCAACTCAAGGAACTCAGGAGAGAATGGCTTCAGATGAGGGCTGTCAACCCAGTAATTAAAATCTCCACACATCAAAAGTCTTCCAGTTTTAGCAGAAAATTCCTCGAGAAACTGCCCAAACTCTTCCATAAAACCCCTATCTGTGCCACGATGGCCAGGCCTATAGACAACTGCCATTCTTAGAATTTGTTGATGGAGTTTTATTTCCACTTCCAACAGTTCATAATAAAGAGGGGCTGGGTTATGGTTATTTGCAAGATATTCACCAGAGATGTGGAGTAGACAACTGCCACTCCACCACCCGGATGATCTCCCCTAGGCCTAGGAACATTTATTATGGAATTGGGTTTTAGGCAATGCCGCCTGGATAATATTCAGATCTGACTCGAACAACCAGGTCTCAGTGAGACATAATACATCAAGGTTACGTTCATCCAAGATCTCGCAAATATGATCCATTTTGTTACGCAAGGAACGAACATTCAACAGACCCAGTTTCAACCGGCTCCCATGTGCATTTTTTAGTTTTTTGAACCTACTAAATCGGTGTTCTCAATAACTTTATTTCTCTGAGCTGTCATTAAAGGACAATTTCTACTTGAGGCGAAATGATTTGGCGGCTCCGTAACTGATGTGGAGCTCTTACAATTTATACATTTGGGGGAAGTCTTGTTGGTGCAGTCTTTTGAGTTATGAGTACCAGCACAGAAGTTGCATTTTGGATCCTCATTTTTCCGATAACACCTGTCACTGGTATGACCAAAGCCCTGGCAATGGTAACATTGTGGTACCCAGAAGCGATCGTATGCACGACATCTCACAAGTCCAACATACACAGAATTGCCATCATCCACAATGGAAGAGCATATTTCAGGTGACATTTTTACTACCGCAATCTTAGTGTGTGCATCACTCTTTTGCTTAGTGAATAGCAAATTCATAGCTAAGCCATCGTCGACCAGGGACTTTATTCTTGGGTTCTTGTTGAGGATGCTGGGAATGATCTCATTATCCTCAGCGTCATTAGCAATGCCTACCAGAGTCATTTTTGGCATCATCTTCTTTGGTTCGGAGACACTGAAGGCACTGTCCACCCCCAAATACTGATTGATGGCCCTTCCTGCATCTTCTTTGGCTTTCTTGGATGGAAGTCGTACCACCAGTACACCTGACTCAGTTCTAGTTAACTTGTTAACCGGAACCGAAGCCAAAGCAGTCTCGATTGCCTTTGTATCTGGTGGGCTTACTGGCTCGGAGGATCGGTCTTTTGGCTTCACTACCAGGACCTGATGGTCCCAGACAGTTTTTTTCTTTCCACCATCTACCACCTCAGTGGTGCGTTTGGTCGGCTCCTTTTTGGTCTCCACTGTTTCCCTCACTACCTTTTCCTTGCTCTTCAAAACCTGCACTACATTCTTCTCAAACTCTCTTTTCTCTTTTTCTCTCTCTTCCACCTGCTCCTTCATGATTTCTTCCAATGCATCCACCTTAGCATTCCCCACCCTTGTCCACTCATCTTTCTCCTCACTTATTACTCCCTTTACTTTCTCACTTAAATGGCCCTCATACTCCTTTAGCTGCTCCTTAAGTGCCATGTTCTCTGCCTCCAGCTCATCTACTTTCCTTATCACTGCATCTAGGTTAGCAATTAATGGCCCATCTGCAGTTGCTACTGAACTGGCTCCACATATTTCTGTCAGTGACTCCACCTTCACACCTATATCTCTCCTCCAATTCTCCATAACTCCCTTCCATCTTAACAGACCCATCATCTGTCTCTTCACTACAGTCAATTGATCCTCCACTTCACCACCCTCTGCCAGAAATCCCTCAAACTCATAGCTCTCTTCATCTCCCAATAAACTCTGCCTCCGTTTGCCTTGGCCGGCCATTGTTTATATTTATGTAGCCTACAATTAAAAATATACAAAACACTTAATAAAATTTAGAGTAAAATTAAACTACTACCTGGGATAAACCCAGGTAGCGCCGCCCCCGTTTGTGTCACCCTACCTTGAAAAAAGAATAAATGGAAAAAATAAATAGAAATGGGTGTTTGCGAGGTCACCACGAGCAGGTGGGTTACGACTTGATTACCTTCCAAAGAAGGTAACCCAACCGAGGTGTCGCAAGTACTAGGCAAAGATGAAATGTGAAAACTTTAACCGTGTTTTGGGCCTTCAGCAGTAGCAGATACGTCACTCGGAAAACTAAACCTCATTGGTTACGATACCGCCACTGCGCATCGATATAATTTAGATTAGGAGGGGTGTATGGAAGTCAGATGGTTAAGTTGCACGAGTTAAATAATTTGTATTCTCCCCGAGGTCATCAAAATGTGACCTAAAAAACTGACCACCCTGAGGTCACCAAAAAGTGGCCTAAAAATTTACCACTAAAATGTGGCCTTTAAATTTACTACCCCCTTACAGTAGGTCCCCAAAATGTGGCTTAAAAGTAAACCACCTAGGTGATAGCTGCTTGAGTATCATTTCCCCATGCTTTGATATTGTGACAGTCACCAGTTTAGTCACAGGTCTGCCTCTTGGAGGAGCTCGTTCCGGTGTTCCATGTGTAGTGGTGGTCACCGTTTACAAATCAAGGCTGGAGGGGGATCGATGTGAGTGGGACCCATTCTGCTACCTGTGCCTTGGCGACCACCGTGTTGTGTCCTTTGCCTGCCATATATACGGCAGGGCAGTGGAGCTCCACCTTACTATCCGAGAGGATGGGGCCTCGGTTGTAGATGGGAATCGCGAGTTGCACGCACTTCCAGCCCGGTTTCGTCATTCAGTGGCCACTCCCTGGGAGTATACACGTGGCTTCGCGTTGTCCCAGTGCGCCTGTCTGTGGATCGCGAATGACCTCCCTGACTCAAATTCCGTTGCGGCCCCATATCGGTTCATATCCCAGTCGCTCGGCTCACTCCATCGCAAACCGATTCTCCGCCCTTGCTGACATGGATATGGAAGAGTCTGCAGTGCCACTTTCGCAACTTCCTCCATCTACTTCCTGCCTGTCATTTTACTCGCAGGCTGTCCTGCTCTTCCTCTGCTTGCCCCAGCTCCTCGCCTGGTGTTTTGGGCTCATTTCCCTCTGTCTCTTCTGAAGCTCTGCTACGCTTGCTTATAAATGCTATCTCATTCCTCACTGGTGTTCCCCCTCGGGATATTTGTGAGCAGTTGATGCCTAAGTTTTTCGGTGTTTTCATAGGTTTCCCTCCCCGTAGTCTCTTTTTGGTTTTTCGGAATATCCGCTCGTTGTTTCGGAAATCGCAAGATATCAAGGTTTTTCTTGATGGGGTTCTCCCTGTCATGGTTGGGGTTTGTAAGATGTGGTTTGCTCCTGACTCTCGATTTCATCTCTGGGGTTACTCCCTCCGTGTGGACAGGCCCAGGCATGTAGGGGGTGGCTTGGCTGTCATGGTCTGTGAAGACGCTTCTTGTCAGCCTCTCTCCTTGCAGTCGTTTCCTGGGGGTTTCCTGGTGGTTTTGGCTCTCTGCTTGGAGCTGGCGAGGGGCTGATCCTCGGTGCAGCTGGTTAATAATCCTTGCCTCTCTGTTGCTCTTTCTGAACTTGATCACTATTTCAATCAGCTCTCTTCACCAGCGCTGGTCATGGGCAGTTTCAATGCCAGGCATCAATGTGGGGAACCGGATTTTCCGCTTCAATCCTGTAATGCCTCTGGCTCTTCTCTCTTTATGCTAGCTTCTCGGTCCTATCCTTGAATCTTCCCTCTCCTATTCGCCCTCGATGGCGCTTTTCGGAGAGGGGCTGGCCGGTGTTTACGGAGGCCATTTCCTTCCCTTGCCCGGTTGTGGCTGTTCCTCTTGAGGTGATGTGAGGCTCCTTCTCCTCGTGGCTGGTTTCCACCGGCCGCTGGGCTTTTTTTCTATCTGACTGACATGGGTTGCCTCTTGGTGGACCGATGCTTGTTGTGAGGCAGTGAAGGCCAGGCGCTGGGCGCAGTATGCCTGGCATCACTGTTTCGCGGAAGCGAACAAGCATCGGTACTGGCGCCTGGATGGGGAGTGTAACTGTTTCTTGGTAGTTGTGCGTCGTTCGGACTGGTCGTCCTTTGTTTCTTCTCCCTCGGCTTCGCACATGTAGATGTTTTTGTTCTCTATGAAGGGTTATTCTTCTTTTTTCTCCTTTCCTCTTTGCCGGGATGGTGTCGTTCTTCTCTCTGATCTCTCCAAGGCTGACTTTCTGCTTCTTTCTATTCTCCAAAACTTAGCACTCCCTGATTCTGTTCACCTGGTGGCCGCTGTCTGTCTAGTTGAGGCTGCTCCTTCTCCTTTTGGTCTCTCACTTCCTTTCATGTCTCAGGAACTTTCCTCTGATGTCTCAGCTCTTTTGCCCCGTAAAGCTGCCGGGCCTGACCTGGTCTCTTATGAATTCCTCCGCTCTTTCCATTCTTCGTCTTCCACTGTCTTGTTGGATCTTTTCAATCGAAGCTGTGCGGATAAAGTCTTCCCGGGTGCTTGGAAGGAGTTTATCCACTTCACTTTCCCTAAACCCAGGAAGGACCTAGCCAGACCCTCAGGTTACCGTCCCATTGTGCTCATCCAATGTGTGGGGAAGCTCATGGGGCGTCTTGTTTGCTCTCATCTTCAGTGGTGGTCTGAGTCTAGGGGTGCGTTGTTGGAGGAGCAGTGTGGCGTTCGTCCTGACCGGGGCATGCTGGGCGTCCTTCTTCAACTAGAGCACTTGGCTCAAGACAGTTACAGGCATCGTGGTGTCATGCTGGCCCTCTTTGTGGATGTTACAGGTGCTTTTGACTTGTCGTTTCATGAGGGGATCATGTTTAAGTTTTCCGGCATGGGCATCTCGGGTGTTCCGTTGTCCGTTTTCCTGGTTGTACAGTTTTCTCACGGGTCGCTCCATTACGGTCTCTGTTGGGGGGATGCTATCTGCGCTGTGTGCCATCCGCCGAGGTGTACTCCAGGACTTGGTCCTCAGTCCCTCGCTGTTGATGTTTAGTGTCCTCCTTTCTGACCTCCCTCAACACCCTGGTTCATCCCTTTTGGTATACGCAAATGACCTGGCCCTGGTCTGCTCTGCTCCCATGCTGCTCGAGGATCAGCGGTGCCTGCAGGCTGGTGTGGAAAGCCTGCTTTGGTGTTTTTCCAATTGGAGGTTTCCCGTCAATGCGCAGAAGTGTGCATTGATATGCTTTACCCTTAAGCGTAGGTTCCCCTGCATCAACATTTCGGGAATGCCACCTCTGTGTGCTCAACACACCATTCTGGGCTTCCGTCTCGATTGCCCCATATTGACTTGGAAGCATCACATAGAATATTTGCGTTCCTCCTGTATGACTTGATATAATGAAGATTTTGGTGGGTGTCCGTTGGGACACGGATCGGAACGTGTTGGTGTGGTGTTATTCGTCCTGTTTTAAGCAAAATCCATTATGGCTGCTCCGTCTATGGCTCGGCTTTCCCCTCGGTGCTCAAGAAGTGGAATGTTATATATCACACAGCGCTTCGCATAGCATTGGGTTCCTTCCGTTCATCGCTGTTGGTTTCCCTCCACGTGGAAGTGGGTTTCCTTCCCCTGGTTTGGGGTCGTCATTACCATAGAATTACTACCTTTCATCGTGCCTTATCCTTCTCTCTTACTCATCCCTATAGCACCCTCATTTATCATGCCCATGTTTTGCCTCACACATCTTCCTTGCCTGTCCGCTCCCGGTCCCCTTTCCTGATACGTACCCTGTCCTACTCCTCCATCTCCCTGCCCCCTCCGTCCCTTTCTCCGACCCCCTCCGTCTCCCCTTTCCCCCGTCCCCAGCCGTACAAAGCCACTGACACTTCCACTTTTTAAGCGTTCCGAGATGTGTTTACGCTGGTAATGCGTGTTTTGAGGCTGCCAACACACACGCTCAGGTGATTTTACAGATTTAAAAGTCTTTTCATCTCTGAAGATAACCTTTCTCCAAAATGTAAATCACAATTAATATATTCTTGGGCGAATCTTTGTTATTGTTCTCTATTTTCTTCAGTTAGAGCTTCCCAGACTGCTGGCATCTAACAATAGATGCCAAATTTCTTGGTGTACCTTCGTGTAGTAGAGGGATGACATGGCATGTTAAGCTGTCTTCTTAGAGCCTTATCACCTATTTTGCTAGAAATATTATATAACACTACTCCCTGATAATATTTGTCAATAGGAGTTATACATTGAGAAAACATAATTATGCAGTAAACCATTACTATAATTAAGTTCAGTAAAAATACTACCAAGCATACCATATCTTTGTGAGGTTACATGTATAGTGCGCAGCCAATTTATTCATGTGTTTACGTGCTATATGATAATACAACATTATTCAATATAGAAATGAATGAAGGCAAACACGCTACAATTACATATAAAATTGAGAAAAGTGTGTGTGTGTGTGTGTGTGTGTCTAAAAATAAAGAGATATTTAGAATAAATATAGTATATCGATAGATATAAATTGGTATATAGGTGTGATATTAGTTAATCCACGAAGTGACTAGTCAATGTGTGAATATACAATAGTAAATGTGAACACACAGTTTGAAGGTATGATAGAATGAGTGTGTATGTGTGTGTTGTGTTTGTTGTCAAGCTACGGAAAGGTGTAAGATAGTATAAATTATTAATAATTCTTTGATAACAATAATTTAATGCAGCACATTTTTCTTCTGGTGTTCGTAAAATATGCATAGAGTACTAATTAATGACTTAGCTCCATCAGGAAGCTACATTAATCTGAGCTCGTGGAGCTACAATGTTTGAAAATGGATGTTTCCTCCTTTCTGGGGTAAGGGTAAGATGTGAGTGTGGTGTGTGTGTTGGGGGGGGGGGGGGTCCGGGCTGGTAGTTCAGTCTCTCCATCGCTCTCCATCCAAGGGGTGGGATCGGAGGGAGTAACAGACAGGCATTAGCCCATTCCAACTGCCTGGGGTAGGGGTAGTTAGGGGTAACCCTTAGGCAGGGACTTTTACTTTTGGGTGTACTGGCATCTTATTCATGTATACAAATTCATGCACACATAATTAAAAGAAAGATGCCCATGCTATGGACTTATTCCATTTAAGCCAAGAATTGCTGTTCCTTCCGGAATCCGCGGTTTTCAAACACGCACCAAAACCCTACCGATGATCTGAGGTGGCTCAATATTGGGTAATATGTAGTTCTACATAATATCTCTTCATTCCCCCACTTCCTTTCCTACCTCTCCTTCTACTTTTCCCCTCCCTCTCTCAATTTTCTCAACGTCACTCTACTACCTCTCCCTTTCTCTACTATCTCCCACCCTCTCTCTACTGCCTTTCACGTCCCTCTATGACCTGCTCCTCTCTCTACTACCTCCCCATCACAGACGGTGTGTGCAACACAAAGCTCAGTTGCTTCGGTGTGAGACGGTGTAGCGCCGTCGGTCTTGCTCTTCCTCCTCCTCCCTCCACCACCAACACTCATTCTCTGGCATGTTTCTTTGAATATATTATGTTCTTCACACCTAATTTCTCGGTGGTAATTCTTCACATCTGGTTTGTGCTTGAAGGCTTTTGTGCTTGAAGGCTATGTACATGTGGCACAATAATATTGCTTTATATGGCAGATACAACACATAATCTCCTAATCCTCCCGTTCTCCCTCATTTCCCGCCAACAAAACCACCCTCCCTCTTTGCCTTCGTGTGTCACCATGGAACTTCTAACCACAACCATGCTATAACCTCATAATTTATGTTCAAAATATATGCGTCTCAGAATGTGGGTATGTTTTTGATAGACAATGCAGCTTTAACCGAATTTGAAGACTGTTGATTTTGCCGCATCTAGGATGTAGGGCACGCAGGAGGGTTTCGCGTTTCTTAGGTTAGACATAATTTTCAACTATCTCTCTCTCCTTGGTGTCTTACTCAGACGTAAATGAGGACACCTGATGTAATTCTCTGCAGCCTAGCAGTATTCCAGGTTATATTTGGTTGCTTGTCCTACGATCCTCTTCTTCTACCTCATGTCATGTTCCACTACTGGCACGTTTTAGAATATATAGACGAAGGTATATTATCGATAGATATTATATTTATTAATATTATTTGTTTTAATTTTTTTATTTAATGCTGAATTTTGGTTGATTAACCTATAAAATGCGAGGAGTGTGTAGTGAACACCACATAACTGGGCGGCAATATTAGGCTCCATTCCTGCCTATAATCGTCATTTTACGATAAATATCGTTATTACTTATTCATATGCTCCTATTTTTCGTTTAATATGATATTGCGATTTATTGCCGAGCGGTCATTCATCAATGTCAGGCAGGCGAGGCCCACACCCTCCCCTCTCAGTGCCTGGTGAGATACTGAGAAACTGAGGGTGTGTGGCTTGTCTCTCTCTCTCTCTCTCTCTTTCCCACACATAAACACACGCAACACCACAGCCTAGGATCGGTTTGGAGATAATAGCACAGTAAGTACACCAATGAATATGGTAATAAGAGGAAAAATAGGTGATAATTGAAGGGGGGGGGGGGGAAGGAGGGGATTTAGACACATGTGGAGAAGGGATATGAGGTATGGAGGGGAATTATCTCACTTAACCCGTGGAGCCCCGGCTAGTTTTGTAATGTTTGTTCACCAGAACCCGGCCGGTTTTCAAAAAATTGTTTTATTCCAGAAACAATAGCGAATGGGTTAGGAATGAAGGAAAAACCACGAAAAACCGCTCAAAAAGCTAAAAGAATGGTCCTACAGAGCCCCCGAAAACGTATTTTACAAGAGTAAAAAATTGAAGGCAATTACCCCAAAAAACCAGGTTATTGCGCGCTCACGCGCACGCACGTAGACTTTGAGAGTTTTCAACCATCGGCACGGTTGCGTGGGATACGTACACAGTTCCCATACAAATCTGAGCCCTCTCGAGTGGCTACACCTGAGGTTACGGTCGGAGCAATTAGGGTGACTCGTCAGACGCGTCGCTGGGGCTGTGCGTTACATACTTCGCCGACGCGTCAGACGCGTCGCTGGTGCTGGACGGGTTAATCACCATTTCACTTGTTTTAAGTGCTACTGGGGCCTTTTAAAAGTTTTTTTTTTAGGCCTTACCTCTAAAGAGGTTCCTCGCCCTTGCCCACTGAAACCTCTTAAGAGTGTTCTCGCCGTTCCCGGGTTAATATCATGTTGATATTGTGTGACTATACTTATGCTGACTTAGTGAATCCTGGCCCAGGGCACCAGAATCTCTGCTAGGTATTCATAACAACGACTGTGCACTAGAAGACATTAACCCCTTGAGTACCAGCAACGCACGTTATTGGTCGCCTATGTACAGTATGTAACGCTAAACCCCACGACGCAATGGTTGCGTTCGCGTTAATTACTCTTGTCCTATGGCACCTAGAGGGTTCAGATTTGTATGGGAACTGCTTTAGTATCCCTCGCAACAATACCGATGGTTGGAAACGCTCCAAGTCCAGGCACGTGGGCGCATGCGTGAGTGATTTTCCAGTATTTTGCCTATCCATCTCCCCATGTTAATTGCGACTTTCCGCCGCCCCGCATGACCCCTAAATAACGGAGGTGAGCGGTTTTTTTTTGGGGGGGGGATTTTCCTTCCTTACTAACCCATCCCATGTGTTTTCAAGATTTTGTTTGTTTTTTGGACAACCTGCTGGGCCTGGAGTGTACGTTTATTATAAATCAGCCGGTGCTCAGGGGGTTAATTGAGTATTTCCGCCGCCCCGCACGACCCCTAAATGACCTAGGTGAGCGTTTTTTTTTGTAGTTTTTCCTTAATTACTAACCCATCCCATGTGTTTTTCAGGAAAAAAAAAATATTACAACCTGCTGGTCCCACATTGTACATTTATTATACATCAGCTGGTGCTGCACCGGTGCGTAAGACACTGGTGAAACGGCTCATAGTCGTATAAACCCAATATCCATCATCAAAGTTCTTCCAGAGATTACTGTAGGAAGTCTGGGTTAAGGACTCGTAGTGGAGGGCGTAAGACACTGGTGAAACGACTTCCTACTTAAGTCCTGCGATACGAGAGCGTAAGACACCGCTGAAAAGGCTCGTATTCGTATAAGACCTCAACCTCGCAGATCTTTAGAAGACCCTCAAGGAAGTCTTCACTAACTCCGCAACCGTCACACGGCAGGATCACCACCACGGACCAGGACGTCATCGGGAATACAACGCAGCCGCATCTTCAAAGACCGTTGGAACCTGCCATAGAACTCCCCTGTGAGGCTCCTAGTGGTTCCTCGGCCGTGCAGTTATATAATTACCTATCCATGTCTGATGTAACATTGTACCTCTAATCAGACAGACAGACAGACAGAAGGAAAGAAAGAAAGAAAGAAAGAAAGAGAGAGAGAGAGAGAGAGAGAGAGAGAGAAGAATATACTGATGACGTCTCTTTTTCTTTTATTACAGCTATCCTTAGACGGTATTAGTCAACTTAGGAAGGACCTGTGAGAAGCAAGGGTTGATGGAGATGGACTGTTCACCCTCGCTTCCAACAGATCCTTCCAAAGCTTAGTAGGGGAGGTGTGGCAGAGTGGTCTTGCCACTGGTCTGGTAATCCAATGGACCCGAGTTCGAATCCCAATATGTAAATGGGAAGATATTATTGGGATGGAATTTGTGCTTTACCTAGTATCAGTGCATTACCACTGCACACGGAAATGCCAAAAAAATACCCTCATTGTTCCCTGATTAAATAGCACTGTATGAATATTCCCATATTCAAAACATGCTACAGGGGGGCAATGCCTAGTGAGTTAATTACTCAATAGGTGGCTTTCTGAAAGTGAGGGTCCGAGTCTGAGGGATGAGACGGTGAAGCGCAGAGGCAAAGCAGCTTCAGAGATGGGATTGCTTCGAGCCGGGGTGCTTCGCATGTCTTACTCCCTAGACTGGAACAAGACCTCACGGGCCTCACCGTGTTCAGCGCTAGAGTGTGCAGGCTCTCAGCCTATGCCCGAGAGGGTTGGAATATATAAAAAAAAAAAAAAATCTAATCACCAATATGTAATACTTAATTGTTAACAGCAATATGTAATACTTAATTGTTAACAGCAATATGTAATACTTAATTGTTAACAGCAATATGTAATACTTAATTGTTAACAGCAATATGTAATACTTAATTGTTAACAGCAATATGAAACAGATAAGACAGTCAAATTGTTCAATAGAGAACGCCTATCATTTCCTTTTAGGGGGAAGGTTATATTTTTTGGTTAATTTTGTAATTATTTAGCATTTAATTAGTCTCCATCAAACTTAACCCTTTCCCGCAGGGGATGGGATTTGAGCCTATTCTGGGATACTTTAAAGCCTTTGTGACCTTCAGGGGTGTTTAGAAACCTTTAGTTTCTTTACTACAACCTCTGCAGTTGTCTTTGAGTTAGCTGTGGGCAGAAAACTAATTTTTGGAGAGGTAATTATAAGAATGAGATAACTCTATTTCTGATTGATAATCGGCAACCTCTGCGTCCACGCGTGCGTCAAAGGGTTTAAAAACAAATCCCATGATCACCCTTCTAGATAAATTTGTAGTTTTTCGGGAGAAAAATGTCCTTGCCAAAGGCCGGTTACTCCTACATTACAGGTTCGCTATCGCTAGCCAGGAAAAACATCGACAAATAAATGGCACAAAACGTTTTATTATGGACATAGAAATGTGCCGGAATGTCTTAAAATCGCGAAATTAGTGAGCCGAACATCTTAACATCCGAAAAATAAAGGGGTTAAACGTGAGGGAAAAGAGGGGCCAGAATAAATATTTTCCCCTTAACCCCTTGAGTACCGGTGACGTCTTTTTCACTATATTCTGGCAACTATTAGACGATTGTAGGAAGGACGTCTATCAATTAAGGCTACAGACTATCTCAATTAATACTTTTAGTTATCTTTATCCTTAACGGACCCCCCCCCCCCAAGAAAAAAAGAAATAAAAGAGGGAAAAAGAAAAGAAAAAACAATAGGAAAAGTGGGGATTGGGTCTGAGTAAATAGATAGCTAGATAGATAGTTATCCTGCATATAATTCCATATAATTCCTCAATACGAGAACGCTTAGTATTCCTTTAAGGGTCACCGGCTTTTGTTTACCTTTCTCTTCTTTTCTCTTTCCCTGGCTTGTATTCATTCGGCCCTATTCAGCCAACTGTTTTAGTTAAGACGTTTATCCCCATCCAGGTGTCGATTTCTTCCTGGCGAGCGATAGCGAGCCAGCATTGTATGGAGAAATCCGGCTTCGCCGGAGAGATTTTTCTATCGAAAAATGTACAAATTTAGCTTGCTGTAAAAACAAATATGTATGCTGGCTCGCTACCGCTCGCGAAGAAAGTAATGACACCTGGATGGGGGTAAACGTCTTAAAACAGTAGGCTGAATGGGGCCGAATGGATACAAGCCAAAGAGAGAGGGAGAGAAAGTAAAAAAAGTGAGGTGGGTTCCCTTAAGTGGGAAGGTTTATTTTTTGGTCGATTATTTAATAAATTTATCAATTTATTAGTTACCTCCCTAGACCTCCATCAAACTTTTAAAAAACATCCCCATGAACGACCTTCTAGAAAAACTTGAACGTTTTTTGGTAGAAAAATGTCCTGGCCGAAGGCCGTTTTCTCTTAACTTACATGCTCGCTGTCGCTCGCCAGGAAAACAATCGACACATGGCACGAAAGGTCTTAATACATTATAATCAAATTTCGAATAAACTTTCCTTTCCATATATTAAGGAACACCCAGTTCTTAACATTTACAAATTGTCGAGTGAATTACTTTTTTACTATTGATTCTATATTGTTAACAGCAATATGTAATACTTAATTGTTAACAGCAATATGTAATACTTAATTGTTAACAGCAATATGTAATACTTAATTGTTAACAGCAATATGTAATACTTAATTGTTAACAGCAATATGTAATACTTAATTATTAACAGCAATATGTAATACTTAATTGTTAACAGCAATATGTAATACTTAATTGTTAACAGCAATATGTAATACTTAATTGTTAACAGCAATATGTAATACTTAATTATTAACAGCAATATGTAATACTTAATTGTTAACAGCAATATGTAATACTTAATTGTTAACAGCAATATGTAATACTTAATTGTTAACAGCAATATGTAATACTTAATTGTTAACAGCAATATGTAATACTTAATTGTTAACAGCAATATGTAATACTTAATTGTTAACAGCAATATGTAATACTTAATTGTTAACAGCAATATGAAACAGATAAGACAGTCAAATTGTTCAATAGAAAACGCCTATCATTTCCTTTTAGGGGGAAGGTTATATTTTTGGTTAATTTTGTAATTATTTAGCATTTAATTAGTCTCCATCAAACTTAACCCTTTCCCGCAGGGGATGGGATTTGAGCCTATTCTGGGATACTTTAAAGCCTTTGTGACCTTCAGGGGTGTTTAGAAACCTTTAGTTTCTTTACTACAACCTCTGCAGTTGTCTTTGAGTTAGCTGTGGGCAGAAAACTAATTTTTGGAGAGGTAATTATAAGAATGAGATAACTCTATTTCTGATTGATAATCGGCAACCTCTGCGTCCACGCGTGCGTCAAAGGGTTTAAAAACAAATCCCATGATCACCCTTCTAGATAAATTTGTAGTTTTTCGGGAGAAAAATGTCCTTGCCAAAGGCCGGTTACTCCTACATTACAGGTTCGCTATCGCTAGCCAGGAAAAACATCGACAAATAAATGGCACAAAACGTTTTATTATGGACATAGAAATGTGCCGGAATGTCTTAAAATCGCGAAATTAGTGAGCCGAACATCTTAACATCCGAAAAATAAAGGGGTTAAACGTGAGGGAAAAGAGGGGCCAGAATAAATATTTTCCCCTTAACCCCTTGAGTACCGGTGACGTCTTTTTCACTATATTCTGGCAACTATTAGACGATTGTAGGAAGGACGTCTATCAATTAAGGCTACAGACTATCTCAATTAATACTTTTAGTTATCTTAATCCTTAACGGACCCCCCCCCCCCAAGAAAAAAAGAAATAAAAGAGGGAAAAAGAAAAGAAAAAACAATAGGAAAAGTGGGGATTGGGTCTGAGTAAATAGATAGCTAGATAGATAGTTATCCTGCATATAATTCCATATAATTCCTCAATACGAGAACGCTTAGTATTCCTTTAAGGGTCACCGGCTTTTGTTTACCTTTCTCTTCTTTTCTCTTTCCCTGGCTTGTATTCATTCGGCCCTATTCAGCCAACTGTTTTAGTTAAGACGTTTATCCCCATCCAGGTGTCGATTTCTTCCTGGCGAGCGATAGCGAGCCAGCATTGTATGGAGAAATCCGGCTTCGCCGGAGAGATTTTTCTATCGAAAAATGTACAAATTTAGCTTGCTGTAAAAACAAAAAAATATGTATGCTGGCTCGCTACCGCTCGCCAAGAAAATATTGACACCTGGATGGGGGTAAACGTCTTAAAACAGTAGGCTGAATGGGCCGAATGGATACAAGCCAAAGAGAGAGGGAGAGACAGTAAAAAAGTGAGGTGGGTTCCCTTAAGTGGGAAGGTTTATTTTTTGGTCGATTATTTAATAAATTTATCAATTTATTAGTTACCTCCCTAGACCTCCATCAAACTTTTAAAAAAACATCCCCATGAACGACCTTCTAGAAAAACTTGAACGTTTTTTGGTAGAAAAATGTCCTGGCCGAAGGCCGTTTTCTCTTAACTTACATGCTCGCTGTCGCTCGCCAGGAAAACAATCGACACATGGCACGAAAGGTCTTAATACATTATAATCAAATTTCGAATAAACTTTCCTTTCCATATATTAAGGAACACCCAGTTCTTAACATTTACAAATTGTCGAGTGAATTACTTTTTTACTATTGATTCTATATTGTTAACAGCAATATGTAATACTTAATTGTTAACAGCAATATGTAATACTTAATTGTTAACAGCAATATGTAATACTTAATTGTTAACAGCAATATGTAATACTTAATTGTTAACAGCAATATGTAATACTTAATTGTTAACAGCAATATGAAACAGATAAGACAGTCAAATTGTTCAATAGAAAACGCCTATCATTTCCTTTTAGGGGGAAGGTTATATTTTTTGGTTAATTTTGTAATTATTTAGCATTTAATTAGTCTCCATCAAACTTAACCCTTTCCCGCAGGGGATGGGATTTGAGCCTATTCTGGGATACTTTAAAGCCTTTGTGACCTTCAGGGGTGTTTAGAAACCTTTAGTTTCTTTACTACAACCTCTGCAGTTGTCTTTGAGTTAGCTGTGGGCAGAAAACTAATTTTTGGAGAGGTAATTATAAGAATGAGATAACTCTATTTCTGATTGATAATCGGCAACCTCTGCGTCCACGCGTGCGTCAAAGGGTTTAAAAACAAATCCCATGATCACCCTTCTAGATAAATTTGTAGTTTTTCGGGAGAAAAATGTCCTTGCCAAAGGCCGGTTACTCCTACATTACAGGTTCGCTATCGCTAGCCAGGAAAAACATCGACAAATAAATGGCACAAAACGTTTTATTATGGACATAGAAATGTGCCGGAATGTCTTAAAATCGCGAAATTAGTGAGCCGAACATCTTAACATCCGAAAAATAAAGGGGTTAAACGTGAGGGAAAAGAGGGGCCAGAATAAATATTTTCCCCTTAACCCCTTGAGTACCGGTGACGTCTTTTTCAC
Source organism: Paralithodes platypus (assembly GCA_032716605.1). Lineage (NCBI taxonomy): Eukaryota > Metazoa > Arthropoda > Malacostraca > Decapoda > Lithodidae > Paralithodes > Paralithodes platypus. The sequence continues at coordinate 15,104,811 of CM064549.1, read as the reverse complement.
TATATTCTGGCAACTATTAGACGATTGTAGGAAGGACGTCTATCAATTAAGGCTACAGACTATCTCAATTAATACTTTTAGTTATCTTAATCCTTAACGGACCCCCCCCCCCCCAAGAAAAAAAGAAATAAAAGAGGGAAAAAGAAAAGAAAAAACAATAGGAAAAGTGGGGATTGGGTCTGAGTAAATAGATAGCTAGATAGATAGTTATCCTGCATATAATTCCATATAATTCCTCAATACGAGAACGCTTAGTATTCCTTTAAGGGTCACCGGCTTTTGTTTACCTTTCTCTTCTTTTCTCTTTCCCTGGCTTGTATTCATTCGGCCCTATTCAGCCAACTGTTTTAGTTAAGACGTTTATCCCCATCCAGGTGTCGATTTCTTCCTGGCGAGCGATAGCGAGCCAGCATTGTATGGAGAAATCCGGCTTCGCCGGAGAGATTTTTCTATCGAAAAATGTACAAATTTAGCTTGCTGTAAAAACAAAAAAATATGTATGCTGGCTCGCTACCGCTCGCCAAGAAAATATTGACACCTGGATGGGGGTAAACGTCTTAAAACAGTAGGCTGAATGGGGCCGAATGGATACAAGCCAAAGAGAGAGGGAGAGAAAGTAAAAAAAGTGAGGTGGGTTCCCTTAAGTGGGAAGGTTTATTTTTTGGTCGATTATTTAATAAATTTATCAATTTATTAGTTACCTCCCTAGACCTCCATCAAACTTTTAAAAAACATCCCCATGAACGACCTTCTAGAAAAACTTGAACGTTTTTTGGTAGAAAAATGTCCTGGCCGAAGGCCGTTTTCTCTTAACTTACATGCTCGCTGTCGCTCGCCAGGAAAACAATCGACACATGGCACGAAAGGTCTTAATACATTATAATCAAATTTCGAATAAACTTTCCTTTCCATATATTAAGGAACACCCAGTTCTTAACATTTACAAATTGTCGAGTGAATTACTTTTTTACTATTGATTCTATATTGTTAACAGCAATATGTAATACTTAATTGTTAACAGCAATATGTAATACTTAATTGTTAACAGCAATATGTAATACTTAATTGTTAACAGCAATATGTAATACTTAATTGTTAACAGCAATATGTAATACTTAATTATTAACAGCAATATGTAATACTTAATTGTTAACAGCAATATGTAATACTTAATTGTTAACAGCAATATGTAATACTTAATTGTTAACAGCAATATGTAATACTTAATTATTAACAGCAATATGTAATACTTAATTGTTAACAGCAATATGTAATACTTAATTGTTAACAGCAATATGTAATACTTAATTGTTAACAGCAATATGTAATACTTAATTGTTAACAGCAATATGTAATACTTAATTGTTAACAGCAATATGTAATACTTAATTGTTAACAGCAATATGTAATACTTGCATAAAGAACAGCACAGAGTGGTAAAGAGCTTATTGTGACGACTGTACATTATAATGCTGTACTGATATATCCGACCATTATCTTACATTGGGACATATTGCTTCTAGTGGTCGCACATCATTACCATTGTCACCAAGATTTTACCTGTATATAAAATATATATATACTGTATATATACAGTATATATATATATATATATATACATATATATATATATATATATATATATACTGTATATTGCTATATTATTGGATCCCTGGGTAGATCCATATGTACGTTTACAGACATATGTATATTACGGTGATGTCACTAAGTTTAGACACAGGTTCTCTCTCTCTCTCTCTCTCTCTCTCTCTCTCTCTCTCTGTCTCTCTTTATCTATCTATCTCTCTCTCTCTATCAGACACACATATATATATATATATATATATATATATATACTGTATATATACAGTATATATATATTTTATATACAGGTAAAATCTTGGTGACAATGGTAATGATGTGCGACCACTAGAAGCAATATGTCCCAATGTAAGATAATGGTCGGATATATCAGTACAGCATTATAATGTACAGTCGTCACAATAAGCTCTTTACCACTCTGTGCTGTTCTTTATGCAAGTATTACATATTGCTGTTAACAATTAAGTATTAAATATTGCTGTTAACAATTAAGTATTACATATTGCTGTTAACAATTAAGTATTACATATTGCTGTTAACAATTAAGTATTACATATTGCTGTTAACAATTAAGTATTAAATATTGCTGTTAACAATTAAGTATTACATATTGCTGTTAACAATTAAGTATTACATATTGCTGTTAACAATTAAGTATTACATATTGCTGTTAACAATTAAGTATTACATATTGCTGTTAACAATTAAGTATTACATATTGCTGTTAACAATTAAGTATTACATATTGGTGATTAGATTTTTTTTTTTTTTTATATATTCCAACCCTCTCGGGCATAGGCTGAGAGCCTGCACACTCTAGCGCTGAACACGGTGAGGCCCGTGAGGTCTTGTTCCAGTCTAGGGAGTAAGACATGCGAAGCACCCCGGCTCGAAGCAATCCCATCTCTGAAGCTGCTTTGCCTCTGCGCTTCACCGTCTCATCCCTCAGACTCGGACCCTCACTTTCAGAACGCCACCTATTGAGTAATTAACTCACTAGGCATTGCCCCCCTGTAGCATGTTTTGAATATGGGAATATTCATACAGTGCTATTTAATCAGGGAACAATGAGGGTATTTTTTTGGCATTTCCGTGTGCAGTGGTAATGCACTGATACTAGGTAAAGCACAAATTCCATCCCAATAATATCTTCCCATTTACATATTGGGATTCGAACTCGGGTCCATTGGATTACCAGACCAGTGGCAAGACCACTCTGCCACACCTCCCCTACTAAGCTTTGGAAGGATCTGTTGGAAGCGAGGGTGAACAGTCCATCTCCATCAACCCTTGCTTCTCACAGGTCCTTCCTAAGTTGACTAATACCGTCTAAGGATAGCTGTAATAAAAGAAAAAGAGACGTCATCAGTATATTCTTCTCTCTCTCTCTCTCTCTCTCTCTCTCTTTCTTTCTTTCTTTCTTTCTTTCCTTCTGTCTGTCTGTCTGTCTGATTAGAGGTACAATGTTACATCAGACATGGATAGGTAATTATATAACTGCACGGCCGAGGAACCACTAGGAGCCTCACAGGGGAGTTCTATGGCAGGTTCCAACGGTCTTTGAAGATGCGGCTGCGTTGTATTCCCGATGACGTCCTGGTCCGTGGTGGTGATCCTGCCGTGTGACGGTTGCGGAGTTAGTGAAGACTTCCTTGAGGGTCTTCTAAAGATCTGCGAGGTTGAGGTCTTATACGAATACGAGCCTTTTCAGCGGTGTCTTACGCTCTCGTATCGCAGGACTTAAGTAGGAAGTCGTTTCACCAGTGTCTTACGCCCTCCACTACGAGTCCTTAACCCAGACTTCCTACAGTAATCTCTGGAAGAACTTTGATGATGGATATTGGGTTTATACGACTATGAGCCGTTTCACCAGTGTCTTACGCACCGGTGCAGCACCAGCTGATGTATAATAAATGTACAATGTGGGACCAGCAGGTTGTAATTTTTTTTTTTCCTGAAAACACATGGGATGGGTTAGTAATTAAGGAAAAACTACAAAAAAAACGCTCACCTAGGTCATTTAGGGGTCGTGCGGGGCGGCGGAAATACTCAATTAACCCCCTGAGCACCGGCTGATTTATAATAAATGTACACTCCAGGCCCAGCAGGTTGTCAAAAATAAAAAAAAAAAATCTTGAAAACACATGGGATGGGTTAGTAAGGAAGGAAAATCCCCCCCCCAAAAAAAACCGCTCACCTCCGTTATTTAGGGGTCATGCGGGGCGGCGGAAAGTCGCAATTAACATGGGGAGATGGATAGGCAAAATACTGGAAAATCACTCACGCATGCGCCCACGTGCCTGGACTTGGAGCGTTTCCAACCATCGGTATTGTTGCGAGGGATACTAAAGCAGTTCCCATACAAATCTGAACCCTCTAGGTGCCATAGGACAAGAGTAATTAACGCGAACGCAACCATTGCGTCGTGGGGTTTAGCGTTACATACTGTACATAGGCGACCAATAACGTGCGTTGCTGGTACTCAAGGGGTTAATGTCTTCTAGTGCACAGTCGTTGTTATGAATACCTAGCAGAGATTCTGGTGCCCTGGGCCAGGATTCACATAGTCAGCATAAGTATAGTCACACAATATCAACATGATATTAACCCGGGAACGGCGAGAACACTCTTAAGAGGTTTCAGTGGGCAAGGGCGAGGAACCTCTTTAGAGGTAAGGCCTAAAAAAAAAACTTTTAAAAGGCCCCAGTAGCACTTAAAACAAGTGAAATGGTGATTAACCCGTCCAGCACCAGCGACGCGTCTGACGCGTCGGCGAAGTATGTAACGCACAGCCCCAGCGACGCGTCTGACGAGTCACCCTAATTGCTCCGACCGTAACCTCAGGTGTAGCCACTCGAGAGGGCTCAGATTTGTATGAGAACTGTGTACGTATCCCACGCAACCGTGCCGATGGTTGAAAACTCTCAAAGTCTACGTGCGTGCGCGTGAGCGCGCAATAACCTGGTTTTTTGGGGTAATTGCCTTCAATTTTTTACTCTTGTAAAATACGTTTTCGGGGGCTCTGTAGGACCATTCTTTAAGCTTTTTGAGCGTTTTTTCGTGGTTTTTCCTTCATTCCTAACCCATTCGCTATTGTTTCTGGAATAAAACAATTTTTTGAAAACCGGCCGGGTTCTGGTGAACAAACATTACAAAACTAGCCGGGGCTCCACGGGTTAAGTGAGATAATTCCCCTCCATACCTCATATCCCTTCTCCACATGTGTCTAAATCCCCTCCTTCCCCCCCCCCCCCTTCAATTATCACCTATTTTTCCTCTTATTACCATATTCATTGGTGTACTTACTGTGCTATTATCTCCAAACCGATCCTAGGCTGTGGTGTTGCGTGTGTTTATGTGTGGGAAAGAGAGAGAGAGAGAGAGAGACAAGCCACACACCCTCAGTTTCTCAGTATCTCACCAGGCACTGAGAGGGGAGGGTGTGGGCCTCGCCTGCCTGACATTGATGAATGACCGCTCGGCAATAAATCGCAATATATCATATTAAACGAAAAATAGGAGCATATGAATAAGTAATAACGATATTTATCGTAAAATGACGATTATAGGCAGGAATGGAGCCTAATATTGCCGCCCAGTTATGTGGTGTTCACTACACACTCCTCGCATTTTATAGGTTAATCAACCAAAATTCAGCATTAAATAAAAAAATTAAAACAAATAATATTAATAAATATAATATAATATCGATAAATATAACTTCGTCTATATATTCTAAAACGTGCCAGTAGTGGCATAACATGACATGAGTATAGGAAACGTAGGACAAGCAACCAAATATAACCTGGAATACTGCTAGGCTGCAGAGAATTACATCAGGTGTCCTCATTTACGTCTGAGTAAGACACCAAGGAGAGAGAGATAGTTGAAAATTATGTCTAACCTAAGAAACGCGAAACCCTCCTGCGTGCCCTACATCCTAGATGCGGCAAAATCAACAGTCTTCAAATTCGGTTAAAGCTGCATTGTCTATCAAAAACATACCCACATTCTGAGACGCATATATTTTGAACATAAATTATGAGGTTATAGCATGGTTGTGGTTAGAAGTTCCATGGTTGACACACGAAGGCAAAGAGGGAGGGTGGTTTTGTTGGCGGGAAATGAGGGAGAACGGGAGGATTAGGAGATTATGTGTTGTATCTGCCATATAAAGCAATATTATTGTGCCACATGTACATAGCCTTCAAGCACAAAAGCCTTCAAGCACAAACCAGATGTGAAGAATTACCACCGAGAAATTAGGTGTGAAGAACATAATATATTCAAAGAAACATGCCAGAGAATGAGTGTTGGTGGTGGAGGGAGGAGGAGGAAGAGCAAGACCGACGGCGCTACACCGTCTCACACCGAAGCAACTGAGCTTTGTGTTGCACACACCGTCTGTGATGGGGAGGTAGTAGAGAGAGGAGCAGGTCATAGAGGGACGTGAAAGGCAGTAGAGAGGGTGGGAGATAGTAGAGAAAGGGAGAGGTAGTAGAGTGACGTTGAGAAAATTGAGAGAGGGAGGGGAAAAGTAGAAGGAGAGGTAGGAAAGGAAGTGGGGGAATGAAGAGATATTATGTAGAACTACATATTACCCAATATTGAGCCACCTCAGATCATCGGTAGGGTTTTGGTGCGTGTTTGAAAACCGCGGATTCCGGAAGGAACAGCAATTCTTGGCTTAAATGGAATAAGTCCATAGCATGGGCATCTTTCTTTTAATTATGTGTGCATGAATTTGTATACATGAATAAGATGCCAGTACACCCAAAAGTAAAAGTCCCTGCCTAAGGGTTACCCCTAACTACCCCTACCCCAGGCAGTTGGAATGGGCTAATGCCTGTCTGTTACTCCCTCCGATCCCACCCCTTGGATGGAGAGCGATGGAGAGACTGAACTACCAGCCCCCCCCCCCCCCCCCCCACACACACACACACTCACATCTTACCCTTACCCCAGAAAGGAGGAAACATCCATTTTCAAACATTGTAGCTCCACGAGCTCAGATTAATGTAGCTTCCTGATGGAGCTAAGTCATTAATTAGTACTCTATGCATATTTTACGAACACCAGAAGAAAAATGTGCTGCATTAAATTATTGTTATCAAAGAATTATTAATAATTTATACTATCTTACACCTTTCCGTAGCTTGACAACAAACACACACACACATACACACTCATTCTATCATACCTTCAAACTGTGTGTTCACATTTACTATTGTATATTCACACATTGACTAGTCACTTCGTGGATTAACTAATATCACACCTATATACCAATCTATATCTATCGATATACTATATTTATTCTAAATATCTCTTTATTTTTAGACACACACACACACACACACACACTTTTCTCAATTTTATATGTAATTGTAGCGTGTTTGCCTTCATTCATTTCTATATTGAATAATGTTGTATTATCATATAGCACGTAAACACATGAATAAATTGGCTGCGCACTATACATGTAACCTCACAAAGATATGGTATGCTTGGTAGTATTTTACTGAACTTAATTATAGTAATGGTTTACTGCATAATTATGTTTTCTCAATGTATAACTCCTATTGACAAATATTATCAGGGAGTAGTGTTATATAATATTTCTAGCAAAATAGGTGATAAGGCTCTAAGAAGACAGCTTAACATGCCATGTCATCCCTCTACTACACGAAGGTACACCAAGAAATTTGGCATCTATTGTTAGATGCCAGCAGTCTGGGAAGCTCTAACTGAAGAAAATAGAGAACAATAACAAAGATTCGCCCAAGAATATATTAATTGTGATTTACATTTTGGAGAAAGGTTATCTTCAGAGATGAAAAGACTTTTAAATCTGTAAAATCACCTGAGCGTGTGTGTTGGCAGCCTCAAAACACGCATTACCAGCGTAAACACATCTCGGAACGCTTAAAAAGTGGAAGTGTCAGTGGCTTTGTACGGCTGGGGACGGGGGAAAGGGGAGACGGAGGGGGTCGGAGAAAGGGACGGAGGGGGCAGGGAGATGGAGGAGTAGGACAGGGTACGTATCAGGAAAGGGGACCGGGAGCGGACAGGCAAGGAAGATGTGTGAGGCAAAACATGGGCATGATAAATGAGGGTGCTATAGGGATGAGTAAGAGAGAAGGATAAGGCACGATGAAAGGTAGTAATTCTATGGTAATGACGACCCCAAACCAGGGGAAGGAAACCCACTTCCACGTGGAGGGAAACCAACAGCGATGAACGGAAGGAACCCAATGCTATGCGAAGCGCTGTGTGATATATAACATTCCACTTCTTGAGCACCGAGGGGAAAGCCGAGCCATAGACGGAGCAGCCATAATGGATTTTGCTTAAAACAGGACGAATAACACCACACCAACACGTTCCGATCCGTGTCCCAACGGACACCCACCAAAATCTTCATTATATCAAGTCATACAGGAGGAACGCAAATATTCTATGTGATGCTTCCAAGTCAATATGGGGCAATCGAGACAGAAGCCCAGAATGGTGTGTTGAGCACACAGAGGTGGCATTCCCGAAATGTTGATGCAGGGGAACCTACGCTTAAGGGTAAAGCATATCAATGCACACTTCTGCGCATTGACGGGAAACCTCCAATTGGAAAAACACCAAAGCAGGCTTTCCACACCAGCCTGCAGGCACCGCTGATCCTCGAGCAGCATGGGAGCAGAGCAGACCAGGGCCAGGTCATTTGCGTATACCAAAAGGGATGAACCAGGGTGTTGAGGGAGGTCAGAAAGGAGGACACTAAACATCAACAGCGAGGGACTGAGGACCAAGTCCTGGAGTACACCTCGGCGGATGGCACACAGCGCAGATAGCATCCCCCCAACAGAGACCGTAATGGAGCGACCCGTGAGAAAACTGTACAACCAGGAAAACGGACAACGGAACACCCGAGATGCCCATGCCGGAAAACTTAAACATGATCCCCTCATGAAACGACAAGTCAAAAGCACCTGTGACATCCACAAAGAGGGCCAGCATGACACCACGATGCCTGTAACTGTCTTGAGCCAAGTGCTCTAGTTGAAGAAGGACGCCCAGCATGCCCCGGTCAGGACGAACGCCACACTGCTCCTCCAACAACGCACCCCTAGACTCAGACCACCACTGAAGATGAGAGCAAACAAGACGCCCCATGAGCTTCCCCACACATTGGATGAGCACAATGGGACGGTAACCTGAGGGTCTGGCTAGGTCCTTCCTGGGTTTAGGGAAAGTGAAGTGGATAAACTCCTTCCAAGCACCCGGGAAGACTTTATCCGCACAGCTTCGATTGAAAAGATCCAACAAGACAGTGGAAGACGAAGAATGGAAAGAGCGGAGGAATTCATAAGAGACCAGGTCAGGCCCGGCAGCTTTACGGGGCAAAAGAGCTGAGACATCAGAGGAAAGTTCCTGAGACATGAAAGGAAGTGAGAGACCAAAAGGAGAAGGAGCAGCCTCAACTAGACAGACAGCGGCCACCAGGTGAACAGAATCAGGGAGTGCTAAGTTTTGGAGAATAGAAAGAAGCAAGAAAGTCAGCCTTGGAGAGATCAGAGAGAAGAACGACACCATCCCGGCAAAGAGGAAAGGAGAAAAAAGAAGAATAACCCTTCATAGAGAACAAAAACATCTACATGTGCGAAGCCGAGGGAGAAGAAACAAAGGACGACCAGTCCGAACGACGCACAACTACCAAGAAACAGTTACACTCCCCATCCAGGCGCCAGTACCGATGCTTGTTCGCTTCCGAGAAACAGTGATGCCAGGCATACTGCGCCCAGCGCCTGGCCTTCACTGCCTCACAACAAGCATCGGTCCACCAAGAGGCAACCCATGTCAGTCAGATAGAAAAAAAGCCCAGCGGCCGGTGGAAACCAGCCACGAGGAGAAGGAGCCTCACATCACCTCAAGAGGAACAGCCACAACCGGGCAAGGGAAGGAAACGGCCAGCCCCTCTCCGAAAAGCGCCATCGAGGGCGAATAGGAGAGGGAAGATTCAAGGATAGGACCGAGAAGCTAGCATAAAGAGAGAAGAGCCAGAGGCATTACAGGATTGAAGCGGAAAATCCGGTTCCCCACATTGATGCCTGGCATTGAAACTGCCCATGACCAGCGCTGGTGAAGAGAGCTGATTGAAATAGTGATCAAGTTCAGAAAGAGCAACAGAGAGGCAAGGATTATTAACCAGCTGCACCGAGGATCAGCCCCTCGCCAGCTCCAAGCAGAGAGCCAAAACCACCAGGAAACCCCCAGGAAACGACTGCAAGGAGAGAGGCTGACAAGAAGCGTCTTCACAGACCATGACAGCCAAGCCACCCCCTACATGCCTGGGCCTGTCCACACGGAGGGAGTAACCCCAGAGATGAAATCGAGAGTCAGGAGCAAACCACATCTTACAAACCCCAACCATGACAGGGAGAACCCCATCAAGAAAAACCTTGATATCTTGCGATTTCCGAAACAACGAGCGGATATTCCGAAAAACCAAAAAGAGACTACGGGGAGGGAAACCTATGAAAACACCGAAAAACTTAGGCATCAACTGCTCACAAATATCCCGAGGGGGAACACCAGTGAGGAATGAGATAGCATTTATAAGCAAGCGTAGCAGAGCTTCAGAAGAGACAGAGGGAAATGAGCCCAAAACACCAGGCGAGGAGCTGGGGCAAGCAGAGGAAGAGCAGGACAGCCTGCGAGTAAAATGACAGGCAGGAAGTAGATGGAGGAAGTTGCGAAAGTGGCACTGCAGACTCTTCCATATCCATGTCAGCAAGGGCGGAGAATCGGTTTGCGATGGAGTGAGCCGAGCGACTGGGATATGAACCGATATGGGGCCGCAACGGAATTTGAGTCAGGGAGGTCATTCGCGATCCACAGACAGGCGCACTGGGACAACGCGAAGCCACGTGTATACTCCCAGGGAGTGGCCACTGAATGACGAAACCGGGCTGGAAGTGCGTGCAACTCGCGATTCCCATCTACAACCGAGGCCCCATCCTCTCGGATAGTAAGGTGGAGCTCCACTGCCCTGCCGTATATATGGCAGGCAAAGGACACAACACGGTGGTCGCCAAGGCACAGGTAGCAGAATGGGTCCCACTCACATCGATCCCCCTCCAGCCTTGATTTGTAAACGGTGACCACCACTACACATGGAACACCGGAACGAGCTCCTCCAAGAGGCAGACCTGTGACTAAACTGGTGACTGTCACAATATCAAAGCATGGGGAAATGATACTCAAGCAGCTATCACCTAGGTGGTTTACTTTTAAGCCACATTTTGGGGACCTACTGTAAGGGGGTAGTAAATTTAAAGGCCACATTTTAGTGGTAAATTTTTAGGCCACTTTTTGGTGACCTCAGGGTGGTCAGTTTTTTAGGTCACATTTTGATGACCTCGGGGAGAATACAAATTATTTAACTCGTGCAACTTAACCATCTGACTTCCATACACCCCTCCTAATCTAAATTATATCGATGCGCAGTGGCGGTATCGTAACCAATGAGGTTTAGTTTTCCGAGTGACGTATCTGCTACTGCTGAAGGCCCAAAACACGGTTAAAGTTTTCACATTTCATCTTTGCCTAGTACTTGCGACACCTCGGTTGGGTTACCTTCTTTGGAAGGTAATCAAGTCGTACCCCACCTGCTCGTGGTGACCTCGCAAACACCCATTTCTATTTATTTTTTCCATTTATTCTTTTTTCAAGGTAGGGTGACACAAACGGGGGCGGCGCTACCTGGGTTTATCCCAGGTAGTAGTTTAATTTTACTCTAAATTTTATTAAGTGTTTTGTATATTTTTAATTGTAGGCTACATAAATATAAACAATGGCCGGCCAAGGCAAACGGAGGCAGAGTTTATTGGGAGATGAAGAGAGCTATGAGTTTGAGGGATTTCTGGCAGAGGGTGGTGAAGTGGAGGATCAATTGACTGTAGTGAAGAGACAGATGATGGGTCTGTTAAGATGGAAGGGAGTTATGGAGAATTGGAGGAGAGATATAGGTGTGAAGGTGGAGTCACTGACAGAAATATGTGGAGCCAGTTCAGTAGCAACTGCAGATGGGCCATTAATTGCTAACCTAGATGCAGTGATAAGGAAAGTAGATGAGCTGGAGGCAGAGAACATGGCACTTAAGGAGCAGCTAAAGGAGTATGAGGGCCATTTAAGTGAGAAAGTAAAGGGAGTAATAAGTGAGGAGAAAGATGAGTGGACAAGGGTGGGGAATGCTAAGGTGGATGCATTGGAAGAAATCATGAAGGAGCAGGTGGAAGAGAGAGAAAAAGAGAAAAGAGAGTTTGAGAAGAATGTAGTGCAGGTTTTGAAGAGCAAGGAAAAGGTAGTGAGGGAAACAGTGGAGACCAAAAAGGAGCCGACCAAACGCACCACTGAGGTGGTAGATGGTGGAAAGAAAAAACTGTCTGGGACCATCAGGTCCTGGTAGTGAAGCCAAAAGACCGATCCTCCGAGCCAGTAAGCCCACCAGATACAAAGGCAATCGAGACTGCTTTGGCTTCGGTTCCGGTTAACAAGTTAACTAGAACTGAGTCAGGTGTACTGGTGGTACGACTTCCATCCAAGAAAGCCAAAGAAGATGCAGGAAGGGCCATCAATCAGTATTTGGGGGTGGACAGTGCCTTCAGTGTCTCCGAACCAAAGAAGATGATGCCAAAAATGACTCTGGTAGGCATTGCTAATGACGCTGAGGATAATGAGATCATTCCCAGCATCCTCAACAAGAACCCAAGAATAAAGTCCCTGGTCGACGATGGCTTAGCTATGAATTTGCTATTCACTAAGCAAAAGAGTGATGCACACACTAAGATTGCGGTAGTAAAAATGTCACCTGAAATATGCTCTTCCATTGTGGATGATGGCAATTCTGTGTATGTTGAACTTGTGAGATGTCGTGCATACGATCGCTTCTGGGTACCACAATGTTACCATTGCCAGGGCTTTGGTCATACCAGTGACAGGTGTTATCGGAAAAATGAGGATCCAAAATGCAACTTCTGTGCTGGTACTCATAACTCAAAAGACTGCACCAACAAGACTTCCCCCAAATGTATAAATTGTAAGAGCTCCACATCAGTTACGGAGCCGCCAAATCATTTCGCCTCAAGTAGAAATTGTCCTTTAATGACAGCTCAGAGAAATAAAGTTATTGAGAACACCGATTTAGTAGGTTCAAAAAACTAAAAAATGCACATGGGAGCCGGTTGAAACTGGGTCTGTTGAATGTTCGTTCCTTGCGTAACAAAATGGATCATATTTGCGAGATCTTGGATGAACGTAACCTTGATGTATTATGTCTCACTGAGACCTGGTTGTTCGAGTCAGATCTGAATATTATCCAGGCGGCATTGCCTAAAACCCATTCCATAATAAATGTTCCTAGGCCTAGGGGAGATCATCCGGGTGGTGGAGTGGCAGTTGTCTACTCCACATCTCTGGTGAATATCTTGCAAATAAGCCATAACCCAGCCCCTCTTTATTATGAACTGTTGGAAGTGGAAATAAAACTCCATCAACAAATTCTAAGAATGGCAGTTGTCTATAGGCCTGGCCATCGTGGCACAGATAGGGGTTTTATGGAAGAGTTTGGGCAGTTTCTCGAGGAATTTTCTGCTAAAACTGGAAGACTTTTGATGTGTGGAGATTTTAATTACTGGGTTGACAGCCCTCATCTGAAGCCATTCTCTCCTGAGTTCCTTGAGTTGACTGATCAGAACAATTTTGTAAACCATGTGTCCCACCCAACTCATATCTTAGGACACACCCTTGACTTGGTTTTCTCTCCTGTGGGTTGTGGTGGTGTTCTGGATGTTGATGTTGAGAATGCTGACCCTAATACCTCTGATCATGCTTTGATTACTTTCAGCTTTGATTTCCCTAAGCCATTCACACATGAAAAAGTAATCAGATTTAGAAATTATAAAAATGCAGACCTAAATTTGGCTAGCAGTGAAGTAAAACAGTACTTGGGAAGTATTGATACTTCCAACCTTACTTCAGATGAGCTGGTGGAGGTACATGGAAATGCACTTAAATTAGTGTTCGATCATCACTGTCCAGAAGTAGAGAAGAAAATCATAGTACGAGATGATTCGCCCTGGTATAGCACTCGAGTTAAATTTCTTAGAAGAGCGCGTAGAAGAGCTGAACGTGAATGGCGGAAAAATAAAACAGACTCTACATGGTTGCAATACCTGTCAGCCAGAAGAGCTGTGGTCTACAAAATCAAAGATGAAAAGAAAGTGTATTATCAGGGAAAAGTTGACTCGTGTGGTAACGACCAGAGGAGGTTTGGCTTCAATTGTAAACAGTTTACTTGGAAAAACAAGAGTCAGCTTAAGACCTTCTGTACCTGATGCCGAGTTGGCTGCCAACTTTGTGGCATTTTTTGCTGGTAAGATAACTCGCATAAGACAGGAATTGGATGTTGCTTCTGTTGGTGAAGAACTTTCAGTTGTACTCCAACCCCGACACATTCCTAATAATGTCCTCTCATCCTTTCACTCAGTAGAGGTGGACATGATCTCGTCCTACATAAGAAACCTCAATAAAACATTTTGCCCGTTGGATCCCATAAATGTTTCCAAGCTACCAAGAGTCTATGATCACACAGTTGAGTTTATTTCCAAAATAATTAATAAGTGCTTCTCTGAAGGTAGCTTCCCACATTCTGAAAAACATGCACTACTCCGACCTACTCTAAAGAAACCTGGACTTGATGTTGAGAACATGTTGAACTATCGTCCTGTCTCCAACCTGTCCTTCATATCAAAGATATTAGAGCGTGCAATACTTGACCAATTACAACCACTACTTCAGCAGAATGAAACTATCCCAATTTTTCAGTCTGCTTACCGACAGCATCATTCAACTGAAACAGCATTGATTAGAGTACATAATGATCTAGTTGAGAACATTTGCAATGGTGTGGCCTCACTATTGGTCTTGCTTGATCTCTCTGCGGATTTTGACACAGTGGATCACGAGTTGTTGTTGAGTGATCTTTATGATTGTGGTGTGCGTGACTCCGCTCTCTTGCTTCTTGGGTCGTACTTGTCAGGTAGATCCCAGAGTGTGATGGTAAATCAAGTGGTCTCGGACTCGACACCCCTGCAGTATGGTGTTCCGCAGGGATCAGTTTTGGGTCCTATCCTATTTATAATTTATATTAGCAGTTTGTCTCTTCTGCTTCGTGCACATAATGTCACCTTTCACTTTTATGCAGATGACACCCAGATTTATGTGAGAATCACAAATATAGTTGATATACGGAGTAAGATGGAATTGTTGATGTCTGATATCAAGAAGTGGATGAGAGCGAGAAAACTTAAACTAAATGATGGTAAAACTGATATTCTCATCATCCGAGGAAATAGAAGAGCTGATGATATGGTAGGTGCCCTCGGGCACCGGGGGGCGAGGAGGGGTGTTAGGTCCTGTAGGGTAGTGCCTTTTGGCAGAAGGAAGGATCTGAAGGTCCAGAGTTTGGTTGTTGATGTTGGGATGTAAGGCTTGGATATATAAAGCTTCGAGTATAGGTAATCTCCTTGGGTCACTTTCTTTATCGAGTATGGTGGTGTGTTTCTCTAACTCGTTGCGTGTGAGGTGAGGGTGGTTAGGGGTGAGATAGTGGTCTTTGATGGCTCCAGCCTGAAGGTGAAGAGTTAACCGACGTGAAAGACGAGTCTGCGTCATACCAATATAGGAATGAGGTCCACAGTCCTCATAATTACAGGTATGTTGGTAAATGACGTGATCGTCGGTCATCGGGCTCTTTATCTTGGTGGAGGCTGGTTTGTTGCGGAGAACGAGGTTGGAGGTCTTGGGGGATTTGTAATAAATTATTAATTTGATTTTGTTTTCTGGGTTGGTTGGGTGGACATGCTTGGAGATTATTTCTTTTAAGACGGCCTCGTCATTTTTGTGTTCAGAGGACATGTAATTGCGGTAGAAGATCTTAATTTCATTGGGGGGGTCAATGTTGGGAGGGCTTTGGGTGTACCATTTTTCAAGATGGTGGTTGATGGTGCTGGATAGGACAGTTGATGCCAGTGGATAGGACCATTGACATGATTCTACGTCGAATTTATCATTGCCCTGATACACCTACACTGGACATCCCGGAGAAGGCCCTGAAAACACTACTGGAGCTATGTACCAAGGAGGCCCCCTTCCTTTGCCCCCGGGGCAACATGTACAAGCAGATAGACGGTGTGGCGATGGGCAGCCCCCTAGGAGTTCTTTTTGCGAACTTTTTCATGGGTACCATCGAGGAAGAGCTCCTAGCTGCCCAACGACCAGCCGTCTACTGTAGATACGTGGATGACATCTTCGTGCAAATCAAGGACCTCCACGAACTACAGGAACTCCAGCGTCGCTTCATGACCTCCTCCGGACTTAACTTCACCTTTGAAAAATCTAACAATGGACAACTCCCCTTCCTCGACATCCTCGTAGCTCTGAACGACCATGGGTTCAAAACCACCGTCTACATTAAACCTACTAACACAGGACAATGCCTCAACGGCGATAGTGAATGCCCCCGCCGTTATCTTCTATCCTCCATCTCCGCCTATGTTAGGAGAGCCCTCACACACTGCTCTACCTGGGCCGACACCCACCAGGAACTAGAAAGACTATCCCAAGTTTTAGTAAATAACGGATACTCCAACTCCGACATCTCCAGCACCATCAACCACCATCTTGAAAAATGGTACACCCAAAGCCCTCCCAACATTGACCCCCACAATGAAATTAAGATCTTCTACCGCAATTACATGTCCTCTGAACACAAAAATGATGAGGCCGTCTTAGAAGAAATAATCTCCAAGCATGTCCACCCAATCAACCCGGAAAACAAAATCAAATTAATAATTTATTACAAATCCCCCAAGACCTCCAACCTCGTTCTCCGCAACAAACCAGCCTCCACCAAGATAAAGAGCCCGATGACCGACGATCACGTCATTTACCAACATACCTGTAATTATGAGGACTGTGGACCTCATTCCTATATTGGTATGACGCAGACTCGTCTTTCACGTCGGTTAACTCTTCACTGGAACAAACCATACGAAGAGCGTCTTAGAGAATTAAATCTATTTCCTTTAACCCAGCGCAGATTAAGAGGCGACTTAATTCAAGTGTTCAAAATCATCAAAGGCATCGACAATATGAACTGTAGTAAGTACTTCACTATCGACCAATCTAATTACACGCGGGGAAACGGTTGCAAAATTATTGGTAAATCTTTTAACTCGCACGAATCTAAGAATTTCTTCTTCAATCGAGTTGTCAACTTGTGGAATGGGCTTCCCCGAGACGTTATAGACTGCAGCACCGTTGATTCATTTAAATTCCGCCTAGACAAATATCTCGCATCAAACCCGCGACTGACTGCGTTTGTAAATGAATAACTTTATCCTCCCCTCAGTTACTAACCCATATGTCCCCTACTAACTTCCTAGTCCTGCCACGTTAGTGGCAGGGCAGTAGTTCCCTTTCCAATGTTCCCTTACCCACTCTAAACCACTGTTTGGACACTTGATCCTCAGTGTTTTGGAGGACAAGCAACCTAGAAGGGTCACTAGACCTGTTGTTGCTTGATTTCCTTTGTACTCCTTTGTACCTTCAGGCTGGAGCCATCAAAGACCACTATCTCACCCCTAACCACCCTCACCTCACACGCAACGAGTTAGAGAAACACACCACCATACTCGATAAAGAAAGTGACCCAAGGAGATTACCTATACTCGAAGCTTTATATATCCAAGCCTTACATCCCAACATCAACAACCAAACTCTGGACCTTCAGATCCTTCCTTCTGCCAAAAGGCACTACCCTACAGGACCTAACACCCCTCCTCGCCCCCGGTGCCCTTGACGCAGCCCCCCGCGCTACCTCCTTCAGCTTTGTCTTCTGCAGGCGCCACACAACTTAGGCCACGCCCCTCGACACGCAGCCAATCAGCTTCGACCCCACCTACTGACCACCATCCCGCATCCAGTGCGCATGCGTGAAGCGGTTAACCCCTTTCTCTCTCCTAATTTACGCTTCCACCAATAGCAGACTTTTGCCCCCTGTTTTCCGCCTCCTCTGATCCTCCACCCTCTATATATACCCTTCCTGTTTACCTTTTATATCTTTCCTTCCTTACTTGATAATGCTGGTTGTCCAGTGAAACGCGTCGTATATCCTGTATCATCATGTACATTTATGTAACCCTGTACCACCATGAATTTTGCTCATCTCCTTCATCTACTTCCTGCCACCCAGCGAAAACTCATCAGAGACCTGGAAACTTTGAATAATAAAATTTCCAACGCAGAAATTGCCATTTCTTTCAACCTCGTATGTATTAAAGAAAATGTATTACCTGGCTTTACTAACATATATATATATATATATATATATATATATATATATATATATATATATATATATATATATATATACTGTATATATATACATATATATATATATATATATATATATATATATATATATATATACAGTATATAATTACAGTATATGTATATATATATACAGGATGTTTTAAAACAACACTGCCAGACCTCATCTGCTAATTAGTAAATACAATAACGAAGAAGATTATCTAAGGACAAAATGCAAAATAATATACCATTAATGATTTAAACCGCATAGAGTAAAATAATTAGTGACACCCAGGTATGAGCTATAATCCGAACACGGGCTAGTGTCCCCCCTCCCCCCCAAATAGCCTACCTCTTGCCTCCCATCCCAGTTCGAGTTTTTCTTCGAAGCTTTGGAGTCATAACGAATCTTCTCATGTGTTTAATCATCTGCTCGGCCATGGTGCTATCTTCTTCTGTCATAGTGATTTTATTTACCTTATAATGTCACATAAATATGGATTGTCGTTATTTAGGTGTGTCTCTGCCTTTGTTATTTTATACTCGTTAAGTCCAAGTGACGTAAATTGTTTGTTTTGGGTACCATTAGATGATTTTAAATATTCATTAGTGAACACCGTATACTTGTATGTCTACAGCTACGTAAAATCGTCAAACTTCAACCATAAAACTGATAGACATATTTCGTTAGTACTCTGTGATAATAGTAACGTAATGAGGTATTTGTATTGAACAGTAAATTCCGCAGGAAATTTGTTGTCCCATTCAAACAGTTTCACGAACGATTAAATTACCTATAGCAGTGTTCGGATACCTGACCCAGACTTGAGATTCATTATTTTACCTCTTGGTCATCGTTACAAATGGTGCATATCTTTTTACGCTACTTGGATTATAATACTTAGCAGTTTTCTTCTAATTGCAAAATATCATTACCAATTTTATGTTACTTTGATTTTGTAATTATTCATATGTGATTAGGTCATTAGATATCTCCTCTTTACCTTTTTTACTTGGTAATCATTCATATTATGTATTATATGTTTTGTGCTGAGCTCAGAACCCTGTTTTGCTACATTTCTAAATAACCATTTATCTCCGTTACAATATATTATTGGTAAAAATAGAATAGAAATATGTGTATTATATATTTGTATCAATGTGGTCGTCATACTCTGGCAGTGTTGTTTTAAAACACCCTGTACATATATATATATATATATATATATATATATATATATATATATATACACACAGGTAGGGTTCACCGATATTTACCCATTCAGTACCGGTGACGTCCTTTTAATTATATTCTGGATACTATTAGACGATTTTATCCAGTTTAAAAAGGGCCTCCAGTAACTAACAAGCTTCGAACTATCTCACAACCCTTTTTACAACTGTACACAATCGTCTAAATATAAACAGAATCGAATTAAACAGACGTCGCCGGTACAGAAGGGGTTAAAGGAACCCTATAATTAGTTATTTGTGGCTCTATTCCTTTTCAAAATACTGCAACAGTGTATCAGAATTGCTCATTACAATATTGTCCAACTATTCCCATCCACGACTCTGTCCCTCAATCAATCTTTTATTCATCTTATGACTTAGACTGCTTTTAGCGTCTTGTGTCCGGGCATTTTTACCCCAACGTCCCTTGAATTTGGCTTTGGGGGAGGCACTCGTTACAGGCTCTTCTTTCTTCTTCTTCTTTAGAACCCGCCCGCAGACCGTGCAGATCCACAGGGCTGACCTTTGTATCGGTACTGGCTCAGAAACGTTAGTAGGAGGGCCTTTTGTCTCCCTAATAGTGGCTCATACACGTAGGAACAAAACCACTCACGGATTTATTTATTTGTTTACACTAACGCTCTAAACATTCTGAAAGTGAGTCAAAATCTTGTGATAATACAGACGCATGTTTCACCCGATTAATTCCGTTCACACAATAATGTATACCAGTTTAAACATTGTTTTTTGAGGGAGTGTACGCATATGCCAGTAAGCATAAGGTGGAAACAAAGCAGCCAGTAAGAAAAACAATGATAAACAAAAAGTCCTGACGTCCCTCTTGTCAGCCTTTAAACAACAATAAGCTATTAAACAAAGAACAAAGGAGCTAACAAGAAAAACAAAGCAACCAAAAACAATAACAAACAAAGTGGTGATGGGCTGGTCTATCAGAATGAGAGTTGAGCATTCTCTGCCATACCCATAGCTTACTCTGACTGTTCCTTTTACTTATATATTTTCTAGATCTCAAGTGACGGCGTCTTTTCCGTGGATTTACCTCCCTACTGCCAACCCTGGCAGATTGGGAGCCAAAGCGTCACATTTTTCCTTTGCCCCTCAACTTTCCCTTTATAATTGCTGAGGGGCACAGGGCCTTGGGTGGGGCTTTTGTTTCCCGGGCGTTTCCGCACCCTCCTCAGCTCCCCGCCTTTGAGTGGCTTCGGTCACCTGGGCATTATTAGTGGTAAGCTGGGAGGGTTCTGTGGGGGCGCTCGGTTATGGCCTTGGCCTTGCTCGGGACCTTGGGGCTGCTCGGCCAGACAGCCTGAGGAACAGCAACAACAACAACAACAACATAACAGACAAAAACTCCCGACGTCCCTCTTCTCAACCTGTAAACAACAATCAAGTATAGAAACAAAGCAGCCAATAACAAAACAATGACAAACAAAAACTGCCGACGTCCCACTAAGCCTGTAAACAACAATATAGTACAGAAACAAGGGCCCAACATAGAGCCCCGGGCCGTATATACAGAAAACAAACACAGTCTACGATACTCCTCATCCCGTGTTCCTCCTAATATGTACACAGGGGCTCCCGGTTCAACAGCAGGGTTCTGGCAGGGTGGGGGGGGTTAGAATTCAGAGGGTAGATTGGAAGAGGGCATTAAGTTCATAATATCTACCAGCTTAACCCTATCTGGTCCAGGGCGGGTATTTTTTAATCCGGCCTGCTTTCACTCCATTGGTTTGAAGATATATAAACGTTTTGCCTCATTAATATAGCTATTGTAATACACTTCACCCCAGGGTGGGTGCCCACCCCGAAAGGGGTTGAAATAGGGGAGCTATCTCTTCGCCAAATGCGGCTTTCTAAGGCCTTTCCTAACTGATGCTGAGAGGATTGGGTTCTAGTAATGTGGTGATGGGCTGGTCTATCAGAGCGAGAGTTGAGCGTTCTCTGCCATACCCATAGCTTACTCTGACTGTTCCTTTTATGTATATATTTTCTAAATCTCAAATGGCGGCATCTCTTCCGTAGATTGACCTCTCTACTGCCAACCTAGAGGGTGGCAGACTGGGAACCAAAGCGTCACATTTTTCCTTTGCCCCTCAACTTTCCCTTCATAATTGTTGAGGGGCACAGGGCCTTGGGTGGGGCTTCGGTGTCCTGGGTGTTTCCGCATCCTCCTCAGCTCCATGCCTGGGAGCAGCTTCGGTCACCTGGGCATTCTTAGCGGTAAAGCAGGGAGGGTTCTGTGCGGGTGATTGATAATGGCCTTGGCCTTACTTGGGACCTTGGGGCTGTTCAACCAGACAGCCTGGCGAACAACAACAACAACTTCACCCCATTCAGGTGTCGATTTTATCTGGGCGAGCAATGGCGAGCCTACAATTTAGAAGCCAGACTTTGGCCTGGACATTTTTCTTCCGAAAAATGCATATATCTATCTTAAAGGGGGATTGTGTAGCGTTTTTTTTTTTAAACACAGAATAGGGATTACGATTTCTGACCTACCTATAAGAACTTTCGCCCCATTTCTCTGTCATTATTGAGACCTTTCATGCCATTTAAGTGTCGATTTTTTTCCTGATGAGCGAGAGCGAGCCTGTAATTTAGTAGGAGCCGGCCTTTGGCCGGTTAAACACTCAACGAGCGTGTAGTTTTGTAACGCTACTACCTTCCCAGCGGGTAGATTTACCCTAAACGAGGTTCATTCCATGCTCTTTTTCATGCATAAAGAACAGCCAGAGCGTAATACAATTATGTATCCGTGAAAGGGCGATAATTGAGCTTTCCCATTACACCTGAACCACCCTTGTACGACCAAGGGTTCTCTTGCAACGATAGTGCAACACAAAGGGAAAATCCCTAAAATAGAGTAATTTCGTCAGTTTTTACCCTGTATTGCGGGACCAGGGATGTGGTGGGATGTGATGTAACCGTCAGTGGCGGGACGGGGTCCATGCCGAACGGTCAGAGCCCACCCGCGCTCCTCCCACCGCTCGGACTCTCTCTCAGAGCCGATTATGTGCTAAAAATCGCATACGACTTAAGGCGGGCCCCGCTCTTTAGGCCTTGGTTATCTAACCGACTTAAGGCGGGCGCCGCCAAAGAGGGGTTAAGAAAAGTTTAAGAAAAAATAGATTTTCAGCCTCAAGGCTGCGCATTAAACCGACAATTATTATTATTTGTTTACACACACACACATATACACACACACACACACACCACATACAGTAAATGTGTGTGTGTGTGTGTGTGAGATATTAGTGCTAAATGCTATTGTGTGTGTGTATATAATTATGTACTATGGGCATGAGCTGAGTGCATCAACAAATTAACATAAAAGGGTGACATGTTTAGGTCAACCAGAATGTGTTTACATTTTATAAACCTAGTATCTAGCATTCTCTCTTCCTGGGTGTGTCAGCGTTTTTACTCAATTAGTGAAGTGTGTGTGCATGCGTGCGTGCGTTCGAGTGTGTGTATGTGTTTGTATGTGTATGGAGGATGAGGGGTGGGTGGGTGCGACTTTTTGCATAGCATCAAGGTAATCATAGTAACAACACAAACATAACCCGTTATGTACCGGTGACGACCTTACTGTGTTTTTCTGGCTACTGATGGACGATTATATTTAGTTTAGGGAAATAGTCTAGCAATAATAAGACGGCAGAATATCGCGACCAACCCTTTTAACAACCACAGATCCTTCCTAAGCTGCATAAAATGTGTCTAAATATAGCTAAAATACAATATAACACACATCGTCGCTGGTACTCAAAGGGTTAACTCCAGCTCCAACCTATCATAGCGGACTGGCCATTAAACTCAAAGGACTGGTTGGAATTATAATTTGATATAGAGGGTGGCCTATAATAGCTCTCAGACAGTTCTAACTCAATCAATACTGGCAAAGTGAGCTAAGGTAAGTTAAGTTAGGAAAATATGTGGCCCTGGTTAACTTAGCACTGGTTGAAATTATCTACTGGAACGAAGCCAGTGCAGCACCAATGGCCCTAAGACTCCCTATACACGGCTCCCCAAACAAAGGCAACACCTGACCTAATGAGCTCTACAGTATGTTGACTCATCCTCTTCGCCTCCAGTAGATCTCAAGGGATTTGTTCTGGAAATCCTATTAATACGAGATAAGAGGCTCCCTTTTCTCCCACTCACTGATCTATATACACATTTTAACCCCCCCAGACATATATGACACGATCGCGTCATATGGCAGAGTGAACCAAAAACTCATATGACGCTACCCCGTCATATGGACTTATTATATTGCCAGAAAATAAGTTTATGACGCTATTGAGCCGGTCTTTTGGCTGTTAAGTCCCATAAGTTAGATGTACATGTGGAAACATCTAGCAACCCCCTAGCGTCCCTGCGTGGGCCCCGCGGGGGTAGAGAGAGTCAGTTTCTTCCCAGCAGCCAGTCTACTAGGTGGGTGTGCGTGGCCCTTTAAACCAAGGGGCCTCCATTTTGCCCAGCCTGGCTGGTATTACCGCCCTAATATAACCCAAACGAAGTGCTATATCGTTGGGTTATCGATGGATTATTGTGTTAGTCTTGTTTAGAGTATAATAACCATGTTAGTGATGTGTTATGCTAGTCTGGTGTACGTGACCAAGGTGGGCTCCACGAGGGGCCATGGTTTCGCTTGTTTGTGGATCACTTTCATACAATATCGAGTCAATTATATTGTTATTTATCAGTTCAAGTAGTGTATCTTACTTGTATTAGTGTTTCTTAGTGAAAACACTTTCATTACTGGTCGAGCATTCTCTGGTGTAGGCTACGTGACCAAGGTGGTGGAGCCCACGAGGGGCCATGCTTTTTGCCTATACGTTTCGCTTGTTTGTGGATCACTTTCATATAATATCAGTCAATTATATTGCTATTTATCAGTTCAATAGAGTATCTTACTTGTATTAGTGTTTCTTAGTGAAAAAACTTTCATTACTGGTCGAGCATATGTCGCCATGCTCCCTCAGCCCTGTGCATTTTTGCTCGATAATTTAGTGGTGGAAAGTGCTTGGGAGGTAAGTTTTTATTGGCAAAAGCACTCTACATATACGGCTTGGTGGCCACGAGGGAATCTCAGCAGTGTGAGTAAGTACAGTCAACATTTGTATGTCGCCACGAGTAGGTGGAGGTGGTGGTGGTGGTGGTGGTGATGGTGATGGCCACGAGTAGGTGGACGTGGTGGTGGTGGTGGTGATGGTCGTGGTGGTGGTGGTGATGGTCGTGGTGGTGGTGGTGATGGTCGTGGTGGTGGTGGTGGTGGTGATGGTCATGGTGGTGGTGGTAGTGATGGTTGTCGTGGTGGTGGTGGTGATGGTCATGGAGGTGGAGGTGGTGGTCATGGTGGTGGAGGTGGAGGTGGTGGTGGTGGAGATGGTGGTGGTGGAGATGGTGGTGGTGTTGACACCAATAGGGTCGGGTCCCTTTTCTGACCGTGGGTCAGGTCACTTTTCTGACCGTGGGTCAGGTCAGAAAATGAACCCAACCCTATTGGTGTCAACACCACCACCATCTCCACCACCACCACCACCATTTTATTATTTTTATTATATATATGTTTAGACCTATTTTATTATTTGTATTATTATTATGTATTATTATACCTGTTATTCCTGTGTATGGGATCACCCATAAAAAAGTATTTATATTTGTATTTCATTTATATTTTTGCTGTATCATATTATTATAACTTATTATTATTATTATTATTATTATTATTATTATTATTATTATTATAAATGTCCCCCACCCCAAACTCTATTATATATAATTATATATAATTATATATATATATATTTTTTTTTTTTTTTTTTTTTTTTTTTTTTTTAGTGGTAGCATATATATATATATATATATATATATATATATATATATATTTTTTTTTTTTTTTTTTTTTTTTTTCCTATACTCCACCTCCCCCCGCCTTCTCCCTATTCTTATATATATATATATATATATAAAAATATATATATATTTATGCTTACATGTATATATTTATACATATATATATATATATATATATATATATATATATATTTTTTTTTTTTTTTTTTTTTTTTTTTCTATATTCCAACTACTCCCTCTCGGGCATAGGCTGAGAGCCTGTACATTCCACCGCTCAACACGGTGAAGCCCGTGAGGTCTTGTTCCAGTCTGGGGAGTGAGACATGTGAAGCAACCATCATGGCTCGAAACAGCTCCATCACTGAAGCGGCCGGTTGCTTCGCTCAGGTGCTTCACCGTCTCACCCTCCAGACTCAGACCCTCACTCTCAGAACGCCACCTATTGAGCAGTGAACTCACTATATATATATATATATATATATATATATATATATATATATATATATATATATATATATATATATATACTGTATATAAATATATATATACTGTATTTATATGCCTCCACTTTTCTGTCAACACAGTGGTGTTAGTTGTGGTGGTGGTGTTAGTTGTGGTGGTGGTGTTAGTTGTGGTGGTTTTCACACCTTCGAATATCACTCCCTTGGCTTCACACCTCCCAATAGGATACCTGGACCTGAGTGACCCTTCCCCAGACAGTCACTTTATCTCTTGTATATACTATGTTTTTTTATTTTTATTATTATGCCCCCTCCCCCATTATACCCCCCTCCCCCCCATATACAATATATATTGTTAGGCTAGTATCTATTTATTATATATTATTATTCTACTCCCCCCTCCCCCTGCCCTCCCTCCTCCCCCTCCCCCCATATATATATATATATATATATATATATATATATATATATATATATATATATATTGAGAATATATCACAAATACACGTGAGCCGCTAAATGTTTCTAGTCTCTCAGTGGGGATCGAACCATCGACCATCAGAACGATAGCCGACGCTTTAATCAATTACACCACGGCAGTCTAAAAGACACTCAGCCTTCTATCCTATTTATGGTGACAGTAGTTAGCGCGGAGCAGAGTAGACGTGTGCCGCCTGAGCTCTGCCTCCCATGTTACAAAGACTGTTCTATCGAAACCTTTAATTGCTATTGGGATGGCTCCTGACGTAAAGTGTTATAAATGCGATAAAACTGATGGGGAGAGAGAGAAGTTAAAGTGGATTGGATGCTCAACTTGCCAAAACTGGGCCCATATCAAATGTGAACACTTGATTGGCATAAAGACTGAAAACGTAGCGCACATAAACTATGTCTGTGATCCATGTAAGACAAAGCTTGGAGTGTTAACTTCATTTAAGAATGAAATGGAAAACATAAAGAAAAAAATGATGAAAGAATTGATTGAATTCAAAGAAACGATGACCCAAGGTTTTGATGTAATGAGCGATAAACTAAAAAACATCAGGAGTGAATTAAATGATAAGATGACCCAAGGACTAGATGGTATAACTCAAGAACTTTCAACTCAATTGAAAGTAGTGAAGATGGAGATGCAAGGAGTCACTAGTGGTATGGGAAATGTTGTTGATGCTATAAGCGCTGAACCCGCGCAAACGTCAGCGGTTTCTGACTCGCCTGGGTGGTCGGATGTGGTGGCGGGGAGAAGAAAGAAGAAAGAAAAGAAGAATCTACTCATTCTGAAGGCGACGGATGAGAATGAAAAGGCAACTGACAAGAGAGGAGAAATTTCTCAGGCGCTAGAGGGGATTCAAATTCAGGATACGAAGTTTACCCCTAAAGGGAACATGGTGATGAATTTTGGCACTGTGGATATGCTGAATGATGCAGTTAAAAAGTTGGTAGAGGTGCCGGCTGTTACTACAAGGAGTGTGAACAAATTAAAACCAAAAGTGATGATTTGCAATGTTCATCCTGAAGAGTCCAAGAGTGAGATAATTGATACATTAATTGCAAGGAATGATTTTCTGGATTCGATTGATGATATTAAAGGAAAGATTGCCATGATTTTTGATAAACCAGCTGCTGGAGGTACAGTCCATTATATCCTGAAATGTGAGCCTGAAGTCCGTGCGGCTCTCTACAAATATAAAGACAAGGTGCAACTTCAATGGGGAATATATAATATAAGAGACAGGTACCATGCATTGGCTTGTTTCTAATGCCAGAGATTTGGGCATGCAGAAAATAAGTGTGCTGCTAAACTAAACAGTGATGTGCCTGTTTGTTTTAAATGTGCTGGAACACATAGGTCGAAGGATTGTAAGGTGACTGTGAGAAAGTGCATAAATTGTATGAGATACGGGAAACAAGACGTGTATCATTCATCATCAGATACCCAGTGCCCGGTCTTTTCGAGTGAGATAGTCAAGGTGAGAGACCTAACTGATCATGGAATCTAGTGCTTTAATAAAGATAAAGGGGGGACTGATAAACATTCAATCAGTGGGAAATAAAACCTTTTGAAATTCGAGACTTAATTAATGAGGCAAAATATGATGTACTAGCGGTAACTGAAAGATGGCTGAGTGAATACGATACTGCTAAAATACTTGAAAAGACTCCTCTAACGCATACCTTCTTGCACAATCCACGAAAATAGTCCAGTAAATCTAGCAATCATTTAACTGGACCTAGAACAAATTGCAATAGAAGGTTTTTTGGCTTTAACTTGTTTATTAGGTCCCTCTGATGAACATATAAAAAGTCTCCAACTTTTGGACACCGGGAAAGTGGTTAATTTGCATAAATTCAAGATGGCCGCCGTCCAAAGCTTCAATTTACAGATAACTTTTTTCTGGTTGCTCCTAGACCCTATAAATGTATTACAAACAACGTTTTTTGGCTTTAACTTGTTTATTAGGTCCCTCTGATGAACATATAAAAAGTCTCCAACTTTTGGACACCTGGAAAGTGGTTAATTTACAGCCGAAAAACCTTACAGACAGGCTGAACTGTCTCTTTCACAAGGGGTGACACAGGCACTTTGTGCTTGTATGGGTTTTTTGACCTGTTGTCCCTCTTTTTTATAAAAAAAAAAAAAAAAAAAACCATGACGTAGTATGACGTCATTCAGAGCCAATTATGTAATTCATGATAGGAGTTCGTATTCACTTGGATCATTGGTGCTTGCATCAAAGTTGCTATTTTGACAGAGTCCTTTACATTGACCACATGCACTGGAACATTCAAGCTCATTCCGTTTGCAACTACAGCGTTGAGTGTCACAGTTGCCCTTACACTGACATCTGACCAATTTCAGTAGTGAATCAGGAGCCACTGGCGAATCCATCGTCTTCGGTTCAAGCTGTCCCTTCCGAAGACACCAGCCCCATTTCTCGGGGTCCACACAGTTCCCCATCCATTCCTGGACCTGACAATAAACTCGGAACGAGTGGTATTTGGCTGCATCGGTTGTTGGGGGAAGGCTGTGAACTTCAACGGTAGTTGAACTTTTTGCCACCTTGTTGCAAAACTTTGTCTTTCGCAGTCCGTCAAGGGTGTCATTTCCTTTTCCCCCGTACAAATAAACCAAGGCCTTTTCACCAGCTGATGATATCACGTCTTTACTTCCACTTTGGCAACAGAATGCTTCTATACATTTCAAGAAACCGTTGTCTTCCCTCACTTTCCTCAAGGCAGCCCCTTTACCAATACCATACAGTCGTGAGGTTGTGTCACATCCACAGAGTGCATGGACAACTGGCAGGACACGACAGATGCTTTCACCGAGAGCTTCTGCTACTGAGTTAATATGCCAACATTTCCCACCTTCCTTGCTCGACTTGAAGTACAAATCATTCATCCCTCGTTCCGCATAATGACACAACAGCACCAACAAGTCTGTGTCCTCACCTATCACATATGTCACGGTTTCCCTTGCATGCTCAATTCCCTTCTTCGCAATCATGACATCTGCATCTGCTGGCGCATTGACACAGTCAATTCCATTTGCCTTGAATGTTTCACACAATAAGTCAATGAAGTTTTGCTTATTGTCCGAGTTTGACAAGAAGTTTTCCTTTTTTGACCGAAGGGGCATGGTTGGAGTGAACATCACCTTTTGACCAAAGACTCCTTTTGATCGTCGATTGTGTGTCATGTCCTTGGTAGTAGGTTTTTTTTTTTTTTTTTTTTTAAGAGACAATGAACGGAGGAAGGAAAAACACAGATAAAACAAAAAGGTCCATGTGCCTAAAGGCATCCTCCATTCATAAAATGTTTGTAACAACTGGATTTAAACATTTGTTGATTGTAAGTTTGTGGAAAGCAATTCGAGGGAAGTGAATTCCAAAGAGTAGTAGCTCTGGGGATAAATGAATTCTGATAAGCAGAAGTTCTGCATTGTGGAGGAGAAAGTGTAAATTCATGGGCGCTCTCAGCTGCCCTAGTTCTACGGGGAAAGATGTGGAGAGGCGGCACAATTGAAGCAAGTTCCTCGGAACAATTGCTGTGAAAATATCTGTAGAATAATGCAAGGGATGCAACGTTTCTTCGTATGGCTAATGTAGGAAGGTCCTGTGTTATTGCAGGGTTATTGATTAATCTAATAGCTTTATTTTGAATTTTGTCCAACTGCCTCAATGCAACCACTCCACTTCCACCCCACAGAGGTGAACAGTAATCCATCTGAGAGCGCACATGACTTTTATATATTACGGCCAACTGCTCGTCAGTGAAGAATTCTCGAACTCTGTACAGGAGTCCCAGTTTTTTAGAGGCATTCTTAGCAATGCTTCTAACATAATGTGTCCAGCTCAAGTTAGTAGTTAATGTTACACCGAGAATGTCAATACTAGGGGAAGTGGGAATATTTACATCATTAAAAAATATATGAGAGTCCGTGAGATTGTGTCGGTTAGAAAATTGAATGTACTTGGTTTTCTGTGCATTAAAGGAAACTAGATTCTCTTGTCCCCATTCATTAATTCTAGAAAGGTCCTGGTTCAGAGAAATTGCAGTGTTTATTTTTGAATTTATAAGATCGGGTTGGGTGAAAGAATTGGTAAATGTGAAGGAACTGTGGAGTGTTGAGTCATCTGCGTAGGAATGTATTGGATTATGAGTGGTAGATATGAGATCATTGATATGAATGAGGAACAGAGTTGGGGCCAAAACTGATCCCTGGGGAACACCAGCATTTATTGAGTAAAATTGAGAATAAAGGCCATCTACCATTACACGTATTTTTCTGTTATGAAGATAAGAAGAAATTAGTGGAACTAATGATGCAAGGCCGTAGTGTGACATCTTCGACAATAAGGATTGATGCCAGACTCTATCAAATGCCTTTGATATATCCAGTGCTATTGTATGTGTTTCACCATGTTGGTCTGTAGCTTGGTTGATTTGATGCGTAAGAAGGCAAAGAATGTCTGCAGTTGATCGACATCGTCTAAAACCATATTGCCTATCACTGATTAATTTATTATTCTCCAGATGCTTAATTATGTGATTATTTAATATAATTTCAAAAACTTTGCCAAGAGTGGAAGTTGTTGTTGTTGTTGTTGTTCCCCAGGCTGCCTGGCCGAACAGCCCCAAGGTCCCGAGCAAGGCCAAGGCCGTAGAGCGCCCCCACAAAACCCTCCCTGCTTACCACTAACAAAGCCCGGGTGACCGAAGCCACTCTAAGGCAGGGAGCCGAGGAGGGCGCGGAAACGCCCGGGAAACCAAAGCCCCACCCAAGGCCCTGTGCCCCTCAGCAATTATGAAGGGAAAGTTGAGGGGCAAGGGAAAAATGTGACGCTTTGGCTCCCAATCTGCCAACTTTTAGGTTGGCAGTAGGGAGGTCGATCCACGGAAAAGACGCCGTCACTTGAGATCTAGAAGATATATAAGTAAAAGGAACAGTCAGAGTAAGCTATGGGTATGGCAGAGATCGCTCAACTCTCACTCTGATAGACCAGCCCATCACCAGAGTGGAAGTTATAGCTATTGGTCTGTAGTTTGATGGATCTGAAGAGGCACCTTTTTTAGGAACTGGATGGATGTTTGCTTCTTTCCAGGGTACTGGGAAGCATGAGGTATGAGTACACAGACGGAAAAATTTTGCCAATACAGGAGCGAGCACCAAGGAGCAATTCTTAAGTACTATTGGAGGAATTTCATCTGGACCAGGAGCCTTATCTACTGAGAGATTCTGCAAAATAGTTTTGACATGTCTGGTGTGGATCTTAAGTGAGGGAATTTCAGGTGAATTAAAATTAAGTACAGGGACATCTTGATTTATGTCATCTAAGGTTGAGTTGGTGGAGAAAATATCTGCAAGAAGGTTAGCTTTACCTCGTGGGTCACTTACAAGATTGCCAGTCGGAGATTTTAATGGTGGAATGGATGAAGCAGTAGTGAAGTTGGATTTGAATGAGTTAAGAGTAGACCAAAATATTTTGTTATCATTTGGATTATTTAGAAGTTTATTTGCCTGCTTATGGAGAAAGTTTGATTTAGTTAGGTTTAATACAGTTTTGGCATGATTTCTGATGTTTCTAAAGTAATTAAAGGCTTCATGTGTTTTTGATCTTGTGTATGCATTGTAGGCTATTGCTTTTTGTTCAGTTACTCTAGCACAATTATGGTCAAACCATTTAGGTGAATTAGATCTTTTACTGTACTTTTGATGAGGAATAAAAGTTTCCATTCCAATTTTTACAAAATCTTGTATGTGGCTCAAGGTGGAGTGTGCATCATTAGAAAAGAAAGAGGTCCAGGGAATATCAATAAAGAAACCTTGAAGACCCTCCCAGTCTGCCCTATCGTAATGCCATTTAGTCACCAAAACAGGTTCAGAGTGGGAAGGTGTGGTAGGTGATAGACAGGTGGCCTGTATCAGACAGTGATCAGAAGATCCAAGTGGGGACCTCACTGTAACATCATAATTTTCTGAATTGGTTGTTAAAAATAAGTCCAGTAGGTGGGAATTATGATTAGGATTATCTGGTACACGGGTGGGTTGGTTGACTAGTTGAATGAAATTAAATGAGTCTGCAAATAGCTCACATTCAAGACCAGCATCATCAGTCCTGGCTGAATGAGTGAGCCATTCAACATTATGGACATTAAAATCACCCAACACAGTGATTTCAGAAGAAGCATTTAAGTTGAGGACACTGAATTTATAACCGTCGAATACAACCACCGGGTTGAGAAAGTTTTTGGAAACATGCTTCATGTACATGCTTGCAATGTCCTCAAATGTGTCACCCTTCTTCCATGGAATCCTTTGCAATAAGGAACCACCATCCAGAACATGGGTCACAGTCCTTTCTTCCTCAAATGATTCCAATGACGACTTGGGAACAACAGCAGCTATCTCATCTCCTAGCTGTGGTTTATTGGCTTCCCTGAGCCTCCCCCACTTATCGAACAGAGCAGTAGGGTAGCTAGACAACTCATACGCAAAGACCTCTTCAACACCTAAGTCCCTGTTATTAGCAAAGATGAGGAGCCTCTGGAAAAGGAGCTGTGGGTCGATTGGTACTTTTTCAGCACTGATTGTAACCTTTGCACCCAACGACTCAACTTGATCTTTCTTCCTAAATGAAAAGTCAAAAGCATTGCTACCTTCCATCTTCTGCACAATGTTCATACCAACCTCATACAGTAAATGAGGATTGGCCGAGGCTGGTCCTGTCACACCGTTGGCAATATTCCTGAGTTCATTTGATTCTTGAAATGGATCATAATCCTTGAAGAATGCGAGTTAATTCGCATTAAGTTAATTCGGCCTCTAACAGTGTCAGCCCACTCATCAGCCCTGGCATCACATGCAGAAAGTATTGTCCTTTGAAAGTTGAAGGTGCGTACTGGATACACTTCTTCTGAATCATGCTTTGTGTCCAAATAGATTTTTGTACCACAAAAAAAGCAGTTCTCTGTAAAACAAAAGTCTGGTGTCTGAGAACGAAGAGCAGGTTTTTCAGGACGTTTCTTCTGCTTCCCAGGAATTCTATTTGGCTTCGTATTGACATGCTTCTTTCGGCAATCAATGTGCACCGTTTGGCCCTCGGACACGGTAATTGATGGCGTTCCACGTTCAGTACTGGCCTTGTTGATAGTATCTGCTCCCTTCGCCCTCAGCTTGACTGTTTCTCCTTCGTCTAACGTGTTTGAGCAAATGCCGCAGGGATTATGCACCACCTCTTCTTCCATGGCTTCGGTAGATGTCGCACCAATCTGTTGAAACAAGAAACAAGATGATGGGATTAGTATAGGCCTAGGCAAAATGTAATAGACAATAATGTGCAGTAAAGGTAGGGCTTGACCTAGAACAAATTGCAATAGAAGGTTTTTTGGCTGTAAGGTTTTTTGGCTGTAAATTAACCACTTTCCAGGTGTCCAAAAGTTGGAGACTTTTTATATGTTCATCAGAGGGACCTAATAAACAAGTTAAAGCCAAAAAACGTTGTTTGTAATACATTTATAGGGTCTAGGAGCAACCAGAAAAAAGTTATCTGTAAATTGAAGCTTTGGACGGCGGCCATCTTGAATTTATGCAAATTAACCACTTTCCCGGTGTCCAAAAGTTGGAGACTTTTTATATGTTCATCAGAGGGACCTAATAAACAAGTTAAAGCCAAAAAACCTTCTATTGCAATTTGTTCTAAGTCCAGCCCTACTTTGACTGGTCTAATACGTATGTACGTACACCAAAAAGATAAATCGAAATAATCTTTTTGAGGGGTACGCATTTTGGTAAACGGCTACCCGATTCACAATGCGTACCCGCCGCATGTCTGTAAGTGACGTCACTCTGACGTCACGTTTTTTTATACGTACAATAAAACGGTAGGAAAAACTGCTAGTGTGAACCGGGCTTAATGGGGAAGAATGGGAACCAGAAAAAAGGCCCATCTCCCTTTAATCATTATTAAGGATTTTGCTTACTTGTTTGCCATTTTCGAGCTTTATATTTTAGTTTGTCCCCTAGACTAACAAAATCGCCTTCTCAGACTTCCTTCAAACTGTAAAATGCTCACCCAGATCTCCTTCAAGCTAAATTTGTACAGTTTCCGATACAAAATTATCTTGACCACGCGTTGATTTATTCTAAGTGACAGGCTTGCTATCGCTCGCCCAGAAAAAATCGAAACCTGAATGGGGTGAGGGACCTTATTATCGTCAAACTATACCATGTTCTAAATAGGTAGGCAATAAATCGTGAACCCTAACCTCTGTAGCTCAAAAAGGGCTACACCAAATGGGCTGTAAACTTCCACACCTATTCCCTGGCTGACCCTTCCCAAATGGGTGAAATATTCGGTCTATTACTCTAGTAAAATTTGAGTTATAGAGGTTAATGTTCAGGAGTATTGGCCTACCTATGTGGAACAGCCTATAGTGGAGCAAAATGTCTTTAAAACCTCCAAACTAATTGATCAAACAGGGAGATCCAACAAAGGCCTCCCTCGGACCAAATTGGGCAAGTGAATTAATGACGTCGTCTGGTTGACCCATTGCTTATCTAGCTTATATATATATCTGTTTTATTGGTCTATTTTATTTATCTATCTTATATATCTATCTTGTTAGTATATTGTGTGTATCTATCTTATATATATATATATATATATATATATATATATATATATATATATATATATATATATATATATATATATATATATATATATATATATATATATATACTGTATATATATATATATATATACATTATATATATATATATATATATATATATATATATATATATATATATATATATGCTATATCTTATGTATCTATTTTATTATCTATTTTGATTATCTTATTTATTTATCTTGCATATACATCGCATTTTTGTTGATCTATCATATTTATCTACCTATTTTTCTTTCGTGTTCATCTATATTAGTTATCCATATATCTTCTTTATCTATCTTATTTTTCTATTGTGTTCATTTATATTATATCTCCATCGTATTTATCTATCTTATTTATACATAATTTATCTAATTAATCTACTATATCTATCTTATATTTCTATCTTTTTTATCTATCCATCATATTTGTCTGCTATTAATTACATCCCCTAGACCCCTTGTCAAGATAAATTTGTATATTTTTTCGGTAGAAAATGTCCTGGCTGAAGGCCGGTTCCTCTTAAATTACAGGCTCGCTACCGCTCGCCGGGTAAAAATAAACATCTAAATGGCACGACAGGTCTTAACATTTAATCAAATGGGACGAAAGCTCTTAAAATCGCCGAACTAATGGAGCGCACATCTTAAAATCTCAAAACCAGTGGGACTAAACATGAGGGAGAAAGGGGTCCAGAAAAAAATACCTCAAGTGGAAATCTCCCTTTAATAATATAGGGGTTTCTAGGAAATCCCAACCACCCCTCACCTCCCTTAAGCCGGAGTCACACGAGCCGTTTTTCGAGCAATTCTTACGGGCAATTATGGTCTGGCAGCTTAAAAAAATACACTTTATCAGAATTCAGCCGCCTAACAT
The DNA here is from genome assembly GCA_032716605.1 of Paralithodes platypus. Classification (NCBI taxonomy): domain Eukaryota; kingdom Metazoa; phylum Arthropoda; class Malacostraca; order Decapoda; family Lithodidae; genus Paralithodes; species Paralithodes platypus. Next base: position 15,069,148 of record CM064549.1, on the reverse strand, counting down.
ACTCTAACTTCAGTCTAGTTACCGATATCAGTGCAATAAAGTCCCGAAATATAACGAGAAAAAACTTGCTCATGGAAAATTGACGGAAAAAGTGCTCGTGTGACAGGGGCTTTACTTTACATAAATTATTTTTAGCTCAATACAATCGTCTACTAATAGCCTGAATAATATCGTCTACTAATAGCCTGAATAATATCGTCTACTAATAGCCTGAATAATATCGTCTACTAATAGCCTGAATAATATCGTCTACTAATAGCCTGAATAATATCGTCTACTAATAGCCTCAATAATTTCGTCTACTAATAGCCTGAATAATATCATCTACTAATAGCCTGAATAATATCGTCTACTAATAGCCTGAATAATATCGTCTACTAATAGCCTGAAAAATATCGTCTACTAATAGCCTGAATAATATCGTCTACTAATAGCCTGAATAATATCGTCTACTAATAGCCTGAATAATATCGTCTACTAATAGTCTGAATAATATCGTCTACTAATAGCCTGAATAATATCGTCTACTAATAGCCTGAATAATATTGTCTACTAATAGCCTGAATAATATCGTCTAATGATAGCCTGAATAATATCGTCTAATGATAGCCTGAATAATATCGTCTAATGATAGCCTGAATAATATCGTCTACTAATAACCTAAATAATATCGTCTACTAATAGCCTGAATAATATTGTCTACTAATAGCCTGAATAATATCGTCTACTAATAGCCTGAATAATATTGTCTACTAATAGCCTGAATAATATCGTCTACTAATAGCCTGAATAATATCGTCTACTAATAGCCTGAATAATATCGTCTACTAATAGCCTGAATAATGTGAATGAATACGTCCTGGATCGCTAAACATTTTAACAATAAACAACAGGGAATATGGAAATGCCAAATATATTAAGGGGATGTTAATAATGTTAAGCCATATTACTATTATGATTTTAAGACGCTCGTTCCATTAGTTTGGCGATTTTGAGACCATTCACCAATTGTTGTTGTCAATATTTAGAACTTTCGTGCCATTTAGGTGTTGATTTTTTTCTGGCGAGCGATAGTGAGCTTGTAATTTTAGTAGAAACCAGCCTTCGGGCTGGAAATTTTTCTACCGAAAAATATACACATTTATCTTGAAAGGAGGTCTTGGAGTCTATTGCCTGACGCCGTGATCCCCGAAAGGGTGGCCACGAACGAACCGCCCCCATACACCTCTGTCCCCAGTCAGTCGACGCCCCTCCCCCCAACCAGCACCGCCTTCGTTCATGTACTTCCTCCCTCCATCCTTCCACCTCTCATTCGGTCTACCTCTCCCTCTCTGTCCCTCATCCTCGCTCTCGTACACCCTCTTAGTCATTCTCTCGCTTTCCATACGTTCCATATGGCCGAACCATCTCAAGTTGTTCCTTTTCACACTTTCCAGCACATCTACCTCCACACCACACCTCCTTCTTACTTCCTCATTAGTCTGTCTATCCCTCCATGTAACTCCGAACGCACTCCTTAAGTAATTCATTTCCACTGCTTTCACTCTTGGTCTGAGTCTCTCAACCAACGTCCATGCTTCGCTTCCGTAAGTCAGTGTCGGGATTACCACACTGTCATGCAAGGACTTCTTCACTTCCATACTGACCACCCTATTTCTTGTTACTGCTTTTAGCGTTCCTACAACCCTCTTCCCCTGTTGTACCCTCTCCCGCACTTCTTCATCCATAGTCCCATCTTTACTCAACACACTGCCCAGATACTTAAAAGAGTTGACGATCTCCATAGCCTGACCATTCAGCTTCACCTCACACTCTGTGACTTCACCCATTTCGAAGACCATAACCTTGCTCTTCCCCGTATTTACCTTCAAATTCCGTTTTTCGCACACTGTTCCAAACTCATTTACCAGACCCTGCAACTCCCATTCATTATCACTCATCAGAACTGTATCATCCGCAAACAGCAGTATAGGTAGCTTCCACTCAATTCCCTCCCTTTTCAGCGATACACCAACATCCACTGCTCTTGATAGGATTTCTTTCATGACTCCATCCATATATACAGTAAACAACCACGGGGACATCACACACCCCTGTTTCAAACCAACATTCAGGCCAAAGAACTCGCTCTGCTCACTCTCCACACGTACTGCCGCCTTTGCACCCTCATACATGCTCTTCACTGCTTTCAGCAACTTGCCCTCTACTCCGTATATTCTAAGAACTTTCCACAAACCTTCTCTATCCACTCTGTCATAGGCCTTCTCCAAGTCCATAAAGGTAACATACACCTTTTGATTCTTCTCCAGATACTTCTCCACAACACAATTCAGGGTAAAAATCTGATCTACACATCCTCTTCCCTTCCTAAAACCTCCCTGCTCGTCGCTTATCCATTTCTCCGTTCTCTCTCTCACTCTCTCAATCACTACCCTACTGTATACCTTCCCTACTACGCTTAGAAGACATATTCCTCGGTGGTTACCACACACTCCTCTTTCCCCTTATATAGGGGGACTATTATGCCAGTCTTCCAGTCATCGGGTGCACTCCCCTTCTCCCATGCTAGTTTGCACATTTTCCATACCCATTCTATCACTATCTTACCACCATACCTCAACATTTCCCCACACACTACATCTGTTCCTGGTGCTTTCCCCAAGTTCACTCTTTTCATGGCTTCCCACAATTCTGACCTCCTGATCCCCACCTCCTCCTCCACTACTTCTCTTCTTCTCCCTCCCATACCATATCCAGCTATGTTTACTGGCTCTTCATTCCTTATATTTAGCAACTCACTGAAGTACTCCCTCCATCTTTCGACTCTCTCTTGCTTCTCGGCTAGCATTCTCCCATTCTTATCTTTCACACCCTTACTGTTTCCCTTGCTACCTTCCCTAACTTTCTTGACTTCTTTCCAGAACAGTTTCTTACTCTCCCTCCATTTTACACTCAGATTCCTTCCAAATTCCTCATCTGCTCTTCTCTTACTTTCCTTCACTACTCTCTTCACCACCCTCCTACTCTTCACGTACCCCGCTCGTTTCTGTCTCTCGAAATCTTCATTCCCTCTACTACCCAACCACTCTCTATATGCTTCTTCTTTTCTTCCACAGCTATTCTTACCTCTTCTGTCCACCATGCTGTACCTTTCACTCCCCTCCCTCTTCTCCTCACTCCACACACCTCCTTACATGCTGCACAGATCTCATCCTTAAACACCTTGCTCATCTCCTCCACTTCCTCCATAACTTCCAGGTCGAACCCACCTAGTCGTCTTTCCACTGCTCTCCTGTACTCCTCCCTGACTTCCTCTTGGAGTGTTTTTTTTAAATTTTGTTAAGCTTGATGGAGTTCTAGCGAGTAAAAAAAAAAATACATATAAGCCAGAAAAATAACCACTACACCCCTATAAACGAATTCATGCACTGTTGACTTGGAGGTATATTCATGATAGGTATACAGCATATGTTCACCTACAGTATGTGGAGTTCGCCATTCTGCCAGTGGCACCAAGAAGTGCACCACACTTCGTTGCTGTTTGAAAATTGGTGAAGCAGACTGTTTGAAGGGGCGGAGCGCTCTCCAGCGAAGATGGGCTCTTCTGGCACTGTTTGTAGTTCGATATCGAAGGCTCTCTTGAAGCTGTCTTAACGAGACGCCCCTCATACTGTATTCTTATTTAATTGCAATTGATTGAAATTGGGTGGAAAGTTTCTCTGAAGAGTGTGTCTCATATTTTTACTCATCATGATGTGATATGTAGATAATAATAATAATAATAATAATAATAATAATAATAATAATAAAACAATAATATGAAAATAATGTACTATGAGTGTGTGATAACCCAGGTTCGAATCCCGGTGGATCATATATACTTTAATTAATTTCATTGGGGGTGTTTGGTGTTGTGGTGAAAATAATAAAATAAAGATTATCAGTAGGTTCAAGGATATTTCGTCGAGAGGCCGGTTAGTCCATGAGCCAAGACCCGAATTTTGGGATATCGGTACCACCCGGGGTGACTAATTCTCTTAGGTGTTTTTAGCTTGCTACATGTCTCTAGTTTATGTTTTGATATGATAGCCCTTGCACATTGGTAGCTTAATGGTCGTTATCACTTCTTGAATAGACATACCCTACCGAAAATTCCGATTTTTTTTAAAATGTCAAATTTGGGGACAGGAATGCCTAAATGTCAACAAAATGCATATAGTAATTGTCACATTTAATACAAGTCCTGTAAATACACACTTAGCATGCCATGGGCTTGTACATACTATTATGGCAAATTACTACTCCTAAATATCATCTACGTCAGACTCGGAATCTGACTGTTGTGCCACCGGCTCTTCTTCAATAGCCTTGTTCTGACATGTCTGTAACCTGCACATGTCCGTGCATTTAGACCATTGCTGAGGCAAGTACACTTAGGGAGTTCGCATGACCGCACACACTTGCAAGACAGTAGCTGCATAACAGCATCTGGTGCTGGTGAGCCTCGCATCCAGTTGACGGCAAGCTTACCGTCCTCATCTGTCATCCAACCGCAGTCTGTTGGGTTCGCAACAAATGGCTGGCTCTGAAGACTTCTCCTCCAGATCGCAGCCTGGTAGTTTGCACGCAGTGCATGCATGAAGAGGCAGTCCTCACAAGGAGGGAGTTGACTTGACTCTACCTCTCCACGTCTTGCACAGAACAGCTCATACCGAAGCTTGTTTACCTTAGTTGTGTGGGTAGATGGTAGGTACATGTGGCAGGTGATTTCCTGTAGCTTCTCAAAGAGTTCAGGAGACACTTCCCATGAGCGTCCAAGTTCGTGAAAAGCATGCTGGTATGTCTTGTCCATCTTCACCTGCTTGAGTGTCGTCATCTTCCCTCGGCCAGCGAATGCACTGACGGTATCACAGCCTGTAAAGGCATGCATACCAATCAATGAATCACACACGCTGCCTCCCAGTGTGCGGCTCAGTGTGGTGATATCCAGGAATCTTGTCCGGTTCTTCGTCCCGCACTTCTGGAACAGATGGGATGGGATCTTGTGGCACATGCCAAGACACAACACCATGACGTCTGTATCTTCTGCAGTGATGATGACAGACTTGTTCCCAGATTCTGCTGCATGAAGTGCATGGAGAAGAAGGCGTGTGTCTGCTTCTTCTTGAGTTGACTTAAGCTCAGGAGCCTCTTCCCACTGCTCTTTGGTGATCTTGAAGCAGCGCTGCTCACATGTGACATACAGCTCCTTGTCCTTGAGCTTCTCCCTGTGCTGTGGTGCCTTCCATTCTTCTACCAAGAACTTGATAAGACTTGCCTTGTTGGAGGAACTACCGAGTAACTTTCTCCACTGCTGGATGTTGTGCCCAGGTTGAATGTTCTTGAAATGAATTCCTGTGCCTGCACTTCTTTTGGCTCGTTCTGCATCCTTGATGGATGTCTCCTTGTAGATATCAAACACAACATCAATGCGCCTGCTCTTAGCACCTTCATGAACAGCGTGACTCAGTGCTGTACCTGCAAGCTGTGAAAAAGTTTTGTCGTTTCCCTTCAGTTTGTGGACCAGGCTCATCCCATCAATTATGGTAGCAGAGGGCTCGGGTATCACTTCTGCAGGAGAAACATTCCTCTCTAACTCCTTTGCGAGGGCAGCCTTGTTGGTCTTGCGGAGAGACCCATCACCGCTGGCAAGTGCCCAAGGCAAAGGCCCCAGGGGATGAGCCAAGACATCACTCATTTTGAGCTTTCTGTTCTCGGCAACAAGGATCATCTGGCCAAATAGGTTCCTGTCAGCCTTTAAGATAACCTCCTTGGCATGGTCTTGTGAGCGTGGCTTCATTCTGATGTTAGTGAACGTTCTCAGTTTCGTCTTCGTCATCGTGTCATGAAACTGTATAGTTGGCGTATCGATCTCCAGGCGCTCTTCCTTGAAGGCTTGATATGCATCCTCTCCTATTCTGTAGGCCCCTAGAAGGTCTTTGACAACTTCTGGTGGTGCCATAGTCGCAGTTGACAAACTGACAAGATCTTCTTGCTCTGCGTTGAAGGGGTTCAACCAGCTGGTCTCCATCAGTTGAACTAAAGATTGGACATCGGCCTCATCTCTTCTAATCCTGGGCATCTGTAGGTCTGGGTGGCTGAAGTCAGTATACTTTTGGCCTACTACCATAGTCCTGAGCTGCCTTAAGTACCTGCTGCGATACTCCGATGTCAGGTAGTACCTGGCGACAGCTCCGCCTTTCAGGCTGAAGCCTTTTGTGCCCCCTGGTGTCTGGGTGTCTTTGTTGATCGTCTCTTCGATTGTCTGGTCCACAGGGATCCGTCCAAAGGGATTCTTGCTACCGATCTGGACCGAAAAGCCACCTTGCATGAAGTGTTCATGGACCTCTGGGTGTTCAATGGGCAGTCGAGACATCAAGGCATAGTAGTAGGTTAGGAACCGGGCATAGTTCACTTTGTCATAGGCAAAACACCACGGTATCATCTGTCGGATTGCTCCTAGGTGGAGCATCCAGTTGCCTTCTCTGGAGGCTCGAATTAAGTCCAGCATGATCTCAACCATGTCCAGGTATGACATCCAGAATGCTGAGAGGTTGTGTTCATCTCTGAGGGTCTCAAGATAAACTTGGAAAAGCTTCATGATATGTGTGCATGATTCACTCTCCATCAGCTCTTGAAAGAGTCCCTGAGACACATTGCTGTGAAAGCTGTTGATGTCCTTCAGTGTTTCATCTAGATGGTGTATGTCCCTTGAATGGTTTTTCTTCTAGCCATGAAAGGAAGCCTTTCCATGCAAGCCTCATCAGTGCTTCATACACAAGCTTGTGTAGTCTCACTGCTCTGTTGTACCTCTTGCCGTTCATCACTCCTGACACTGATCCTTCTGCGATGATACCTGATTCCACACACAGATCTCTAAGACCTGCATCTTGAAACCTCTTTCCTATGGTGGAGATGAGATTACAGATTGTGTGGAAGACGCCCATCCTGATGATAATGTTCTTGAACTTCTCTTGTTTCCAGATAACTTCGGCAGCTTTGGCATAGAGTGCTTGATCAAACACGCACACAATCTTGTTAAGCTGTAAGGACTGCATGATAGCATGCGTTTGTTCCAAGATTTCATTAACGGTGGACATTTCTGTTGCGGGAGCATTGATAGTGGGCAGGTAGCTTACAGTGTCCTGAACCACTGCAATGTCTCTGCGCATTTTGATGTTGAACCCAGTCCAACTGCTGATGGACTGGTCCTCATGGTCTGACATTCGAGTAAGAAGCCAGATATGGTTCTTTGTCTTTGAATCCTGGACTTCCTTGGTAGTGTCGACATACGCAGTCTCAATCCTAGGTGGCCCTGCCCGCCGCCCAACATTGTATATTGGCAGCATTGATGATGTCTGAGTGATGCTTCTTATCTTGGACTTGGTAATCTCTGGCAGGACTTTCTCTGGCACAGAGCCTGCAACCTTGGACTGGACAGCAATGCCATTGACTCTATGAGAAGTACCTGCTCCACTTAGGGTCTCTTCAAGTCGGTCAATGTTATCCCAGGCCAGGGTTGTGAACACACCAGGGTAGATGTTTGCTGGCAGTGGAATGTCATCCTTTGAGCATTCCAGCTTCTGGATACAAAGGGCTGTATCGATCTCCTCAAACATTGAGTAAGACACACAGTGACCAAGACGATTCAGAGTTCGGATCAGTTCTGTGTTTCCTGTCAAAGACTTTACAGCATTGGTCAGCAGTACGTGCTTGGGTGGTTTTGTCTTGCCACTGGTAACAGCAAAGACCAAGTCACTGCCAAAGGAAGTGGCAAGACGTTGAGCTCTTTCAGAGGGAGTTTCACACTCACACTCTCCTGTCAGCAGGGTGTGCAGGAATTGAGTGACTGCTGCAGGAATGACATTCTGATCTGTATCGGGAGGCCATGGCTGACTCACATCTTGTTTATTGATCTCATTCCTCAGCTGCATTCCTGCTTTGGTTAAGACATCTTCAGAGTTAGCTGCTCTTGCTTCTTGCAGGTCTTTTGCCATTTTGTGTGCTTGCCGGGCAAGGTCGTCCATTGAGAGGCTGCGTGGATAGATTAGAAGCTTTCCTTTCTCATCTGGGACAAAGCGTAGTGATTCTCCAAACTCGGTTTCAATCTTTCGGCGAACATGTTTCTTTGTCTCTGGTTTCAGTTGGATAATACCACGGGACATCATGGATCTCTCAAGCCTAGATGTGAGGTTTGTCATAGGCAGTACCTCTGGGTTGGGGAATAATTTGGTCCTTATATACAAGCAGAGTTCCTCGAGGGCTTCTGTCTCAACCTCTTCGTAGCGTGCTTCCTCGCTTTCTTCCTGATTTTCACCTGCACCCGACCTGGCGGCCGCTGGGAAATCATCTTTTGTGAAGAGTTTGTAGCACGACTTGTGGTAGTGACCCTCTGCAGCAACAAGGTCTCTGCTAACTAAACCAAGGATTCTCTGGTTGAGTTTCCTTATTGCTGCTCTGCGAATCTTCTCATCTGCTCGTAGCTCAACACACTGTATGAGTGGCTCCCTTGTCTTTGTTGTTTTTATGTACTTGCTTGACTTCTCGCAGAAGATACATACTTTGGCATACACCCTGCTAGTACTAGGGGCATCCCTTGATGCCCTCCTCCTGGGGTCGACGCTTGCTGATTCTATCTTGACACCCTTGGCAAGGATAGAATCCAGTGACTTCTTCATTGTAAAGAGACTACGACATTTACGGTGATAATGTATGTGTGGTATTCCTCCTTCTTCAAGGCTGCTTCCAGGACTGGATCATGCTGCCTGATTTCTGCAGCCCTGAGCAATGTGTTCCAGGAGTCCAAATCCTGTGGTGACACCAGAGCATCGCTGTCATCATCAGAGCAGTGGATGATACAGTCGATCCGTGCTCTCTTCCTCGCAGATGGTTCCATCCTGCCGTCAAACAGTCGACACACACCTGCAAAAAATATCACCATTAAACCATGAACAAACAAACACATTACATGGAAACCACTCTACATATGTTTGCTCCTTCCAATAATAAATTATCCCCAAAATATAACAAAAAATCCCCAAATATGAAATAAACCCCTAAATATGGAGAAACTTGAAATACACATCGGAATAATTCTTGTAGAGAATCAAATAAGCTACAAGAGCTGTTAGAATATATTTTTCAATGTTCCCCATATTTAAGGATTTATTCTAGATTTAGAGGAAAATACCCAAAATATAGAGTATATTCCGAAATATGAGGAAATTTGAAAAATACCTAGGAACAACTCTGGTAGAGAATATAATTCTACATAGGTGTTCAAAGTTTCGCGATGATTGTGTGATGGATTTTAAAGAAAATGAGGAAAACGCCGAGCGTCACGCTAAAAATCTTTATTTTTGGGTAGCGCCCCTATTGCATCAAAAAAATTAGACTAAGCTACCAGTGCGAGAAGGCTATCATATCTTAATGTACTTACAGTCACTCTATAAACATTTTAGTACCATTCGTGTTTAGTCACCCCAGGTGGTACCGATATCTGGCCTGGCTCATGGACTAGGTCTATATGATCTGTGCCCCATGAATATTCTTTCCTCTCACTTAAACAGTAGGCTACCATAGCGCGGTTGGGAATATGAACATGATTAGATTAATATCCAGTATTCGAGAATGGATAATAAGTCGTAGGCGTGTGCATTAACCTTTAAGCGTCCTGGTGGTATAATGGTTAAGGTGGCAAAAATATGTGTGTGATAACCCAGGTTCGAATCCCGGTGGATCATATATACTTTAAATAATTTCATTGGGGGTGTTTGGTGTTGTGGTGAAATTCATTAAATAAAACTTTTTACTCATCATGATGAGATATGTAGATAATAATAACAATAATAATAATAATAATAATAATAATAATAAAACAATAATATGAAAATAATGTATTTGATTACATTGTTTCAGCCAATTTAAATAAGTTAGATTATATACAATTTGTGCCAGAATAGTAATTTCCAAGGTAAAATTTTAACTGAGAAAAAAATATAGACTACAAGAATAATATAACTAAGACAAGGATTCAGGAAGTACCGATAGAAGGACTGTAATATATGGGTTCGATGTCTAGCTATTTATCTATTGCCGGACGCCGTGATCCCCGAATGGGGGGACCACGAACGAATCATCCCCATGCATCTGTCCTGTCAGTTGACACCCCTTCTCTCATCCAGCAACGCTTTCACGCATATACTTCTTAACTCCATCCTTCACTTCTCTCTCGGTTTACCTCTCCCTATTTGTCCTTGAACCTCACTCTCATACACTGTCTTAGTCATTCTCTGGCTTCCCATACGTTCCATATGGCCGAACCATCTCAAGGTGTTCCTTTTCACACTTTCCAGCACATATACATCGACACCACACCGATCTCATACTTCCTCATTCGTGTGTCTATTCCTTCATGTACAGTCGTCCTAATAAGTGATGTCTCAGCATCAATTATATGCTGATCAATAATTGGTATCGGCAATATTTACACATAGTTTCCTCTTTTTGAGTGAGACATACAACCATGTTCCTACTCTTACCCACCATATTCAACATCTGACAGACATTAATGCAGCACAGAGCGAGCCAAACGTAATGACAGCTGAGCCATGACTTATTAGCGCCACTGTACAGCACCTACTTCTCAAGTAAGTCATTTCCACCCCTCTTACTTTTGGTTTGTGTCTCTCCAACAACGTCCATGCTTCACTCCCGTATGTCAATGTCGGGATTACCACACTATCATGCAAGGACTTCTTTACTTCCATGCTGACCACCTTATTTCAGGATATCCTTGTCTCCTCTTCTTACTCTTCACCTATCGGTGGTAACAATGTTAAGGGGGGATGGGCGTATATATTTGCTCGTTTATATATTATATTTTTACAGTGTTTTTAGCTTCCTCCCTAGACAAACATCAAGCTTAAAAAAACACTCGCCAAAGACAAGATATATCCAGATAAATCTTTACAGTTTTCCATAGAAAAATGTTACAGCCCAAGGTCGTTTCTACTTAAACAATAGGCTCGCTATCGCTCGCCAGAAAAAAAATTGACACCTAAAATGATACGAAAATGCTTAATCTTGACAAAGAAATGGGATGAAAGGTTTCATAATCACCAAACTAATGGGCCGGACGTCTTAAGGTCTTACAACTAATGGGGCTAAACAAAATGAACTCTTGAGAATCATGACGCCTTTTGACAGCTTAGATTGGCTAACATGAGACGATTTTCTTCAGCTGTGGAAGCCCGTGAAGGTTTAGTAGAAGGGTTACTATTAAGGGAGGATGGGCGTATTTAATTGCTCAGTTATATGTATTTTTATCTTTTGTGTTGAGTTTCCTCTCTAGACTAAGCTAAAAAAAAAAAAAAAAAAATCCTTCAAGATATATATAGCCTATATTTTTTTTTTTTTTTTTTTTTTCTATATTCCAACTTACTTCCTCTCGGGCATAGGCTGAGAGCCTTAACATTCACCGCTTTACAATGAACAGTGAAGCCCGTGAGGTCTTGTTCCAGTCTAGGGAGTGAGACATGTGAAGCACGTAGAGTACAACGAGCACCTGCCATCTTGCCTTCACATGAGGCACGGTGCTCACTCATGGCCCGAAACGACCCCATCTCTGAAGCCACCTCGTTCCCGTGCTTCACTGTCTCACTCCCTACACTCGGACTCTCACACTTACACACACAACGCCACCTGTTGAGCAGATAACTCACCAGGCATTGCACCCCTATAGCATATTTTGAATATGGGAATATTCATACAGTGCTATTTAATCAGGGAACAATGAGGGTATTTTATTGACGTTTCGGTGGGCTTGTGGTAATGCACTGATACTAGGTACAGCACAAATTCCATCCCAATAATATCTTCCCATTGATACATCGGGATTTGAACCCGGGACCTTTGGATTACCAGGCCAGTGGCAAGACCACTCCACCACACCTCCCTATATATATATATATATATATATATATATATATATATATATATATATATATGTATATATATATAATATAAATACTGTATATATATATTTTTGTTTTCGATAGAAACATTTCCTGTTCCTCTTAAATTACAGGCTCACTATCGCTCGCCAGGAAAATATCGATGCCTAAATTCCATGAAAAGTCGTAATATTGACAAAGCAATATGGCAAAAGGTCTTAATATCGTCAAACTAATGGACCAATCGTCATAATATCTGAAAAACAATTAGTTTAAACACGAAGAAGAAGGGGGACCAGCAAAAAGGCCCATCTCCCTTTATGCCCAATTCAACCCCTAAATAACTGTCATAACTCCTTATTAAGCTTATTAAATATCTTCTAATAATTGCCTGAATACAATTTAAGCAATGTGTCGTAGTATCCTGAAGTTTAGTATATGTTTATGTTTATGAAGGACACAAAAGGCAAAGCCACCTGTAACAGGTGAAAAGAAAGCCAAATTCTAAGTACACTCGCGAACAACAATAATCTTTACACTAAAGCTCTAACCATTCTGGAAGTGGGTCGAAATCGATTAATTCCGTTCATATAAATAAGGCTCACCAGTGCAAAGATTGTTTTTACCGCGAGTGTACTGTTACTTATACAAAATCGTGGACACCCTATGTTTTTGCTTATGCAATTATGATTAGGTGAATTGATTTTGATGGAACTTGCTTTTCACTAAGTAGTATACAGTATATATAGTTTTGGAGTTTAGGTATAGACCTCTACAGGTCAGGTTAAGTGAAGGTATTGAGGGATAAGCCTTTACAACGGCACCTCGTAGCTACTTTCTGCTTTTTCTATTTTCTGAAGAGTGTAGGGCCTATATAGGGAAAGGGGTGTTGGAGAGAGAGTGGAAGCTATTGGAGTGGCTTTGTTATGTGTTTTATTAGTCTATATACGTCTTCGAGGTTTCCCCCGACTGGGTGCGAACATGTGAAACACGCTAGGACGTACTACCACACCCACTAAATGTCCGCCTTGGCTGAGATCAAATGCAGGTCAAGCAGATTCACATATGAGCGTGCTCTCCAATCGACCGCCGCGGATATACATTAGAACCAAAATGTCGGGACGCACGGAGCAGGTTAACCCCTTCAATACCGGTGACATCCTTTTAATTTTATTCCAGCAACTATTAGACATTAGTTACATGGTGGGATAGCCAGGCGAATGAGGAAGTACGAGAGCAGTGTGGTGTGGATGTATGTAGATGTGCTGGAAAGTGTGAAAAGGAACACCTTGAGATGGTTTGGCCATGTGGAACGTATGGGAAGCGAGAGAATGACTAAGAAAGTGTACAAAGGTGAGGTGGAAGGAATGCCTAAGAAAGTGTACAAGAGTGAGGTGGAAGGACAGAGAGGGAGATGTAGATCGAGAGAGAGGTGGAAGGATGGAGTTAAGAAGTATATGCATGAAAGCGGTGTTGAATGGGAGGAGGGGCGTCGACTGACTGGGGACAGAGATGCATGGGAGCGTTTCGTTCGTGGCTACCCCTTTGGGGATCACGGTGTCCGGCAATAGATAGATAGATAGATAGATAAAACTATTGGACAATTGTAATCAGCTTAGGAAGGACGTTTACTGAGTTAAAGGCTCCAGTTTATTTCAATTCATCCCTTTAGGTACCATATATCCTTCCTAAGCTTCATAAAATTGTGTAAATGTAGCTGAAATCCAACACAACAGACGTCACCGGTACTTGATGGGATTTAAACATTATATTATTGAAAACGACGCAAGGAATGGATTCATGTGAGCGCCACAGGTCCTCTCTCTCGTTATGGCTCTCCGTCTGCCACTCTCAGATGCAGGGTTACCAAATCAAGTGTGCTAGATGGTAAATAAATGCCGAAAATCGCTAGAATAATGCTACAATCGCTACATTATCGCTAGAATAATGCCACAATCGCTACATTATTTCTCTAAAAATATAAAATCTTTAGAATATTGCTAAAATTCATGTAGCTAACTGTAAACTTTTGCCGCTAGATCGAAGTACTGTAAGTACAGTACCTTTAGATCTAGCGGGAAAGTAGCTAAATTGGTAACACTGTAAATCAGACGTAAATAGAGTGACAACATTCAGCCGGACACACGATATGTCTCACAGCTTACATTACCTCTGACTCATTAGCCCATTCTGTACCAGTAACCTGTTATAGTATTGATTTCAACCACATTTAGATGATTTTGTGGAGTTCAAGAAGGGTCTGTGGTAGTGAAAAGGGTTAAGTGAGATAGTTCGAAGCCTGTTAATTACTGGGGGCCCTTTTAAAACTGAAGAATATGATCTAATAATAGCCAGAACAAAGTTAAAATGACGGCACCGATACAGAAGTAGTTAAATTTGCAGTATAGGTAGCGGCAAGCGCCAACGAACTTGACAATAATCTTGATCCCTGACCTTTCTCTAACTCTAAAGGGTCTAGAGCAAACTGGCTGTAAATATCCCCATGTATTTCCTGGTGGACTCTTCCCAAATGATAGAAACATCAGCCCGATTGCTTTCATTCATTTCGTGTTACAAGAAGTTAAGGGGTCAAAATTATTGACAACTTCGTTGGCGCTACCTGAGAGAAAGAGAGCGAGAGAGAGAGAGAGTGTCCAATTATTAAAGGGAAAGCAAGACATCGTGACATCAAATCCTCTGTAACTCAAAAAGGGCTAGAGTAAATGGGCTTCAAATTCCCACATTTATTCCCTGGGTAGCCCTTCCCGAATGGCAGAACGAATAGCTTGATTAATCTAGTCGTTTATGAGTTATACAGATTATTGTTCAAGATTGTTGGCATACCAATAATGAATGGACTATAGTTTGGTTGACCCGGGTTGATGTGACACTGGTTGAGAGCTACTGGTTGAAATTGTCTACTGGTTGAGTTGTCCAGGAACCTCAAGGGGGGATGAGCGTATTAATTTCTTTATTTATTTATATATATTTTATAACAGTCATATAGTTTCCTCCATAGACCTCCATCAAGCTTAACCCCTTCCCCCTACCCACACCACCCCCGCCCCCTCAGACCCTCTTTCAAGATATATTTGTACTGTACATTTTTCGATAGAAAAATTTCCCGGCCGAAGGCCGATTCCTCATATATGGCAGGCTCGTTATCGCTCGACAGGAACAAATCGACACCTAAAGGACACGAAAAGTCTTAATATTGACAAATAAATGGGGTGAAAGGTCTTAAATCGCCAAACTAATGAGCTGAACGTCATACAATCTGAAAAGTAATGGGAATAAAACAGGAGGGAAGGGGACCACAAACACGACCCATCTCCCCTTCACCCTTTGAGGATCATGACACGTTTTGACAGTTTATTCTGGTTATCAAGAACATTTAGACACAAGGGAGTTGTAGTATGGAATAGAATATCAAAATAATTAGATACTCAGTGTAGTTATTCAACATTTAAGCGAACACTAAAATTGTACTTATTAGATAAATAAAAGCATTGCTTCGAATACTGAATTATGTAAGAATCTGGTGTGCTATAATTGGTATATATAATTATATATATATATATATTTGTTTTATCTCATTTTGTTTTCTCACTAATGCACGTGTTACTCCTTTTGCTGACCATATACATATGTAGTAAGGAATAAGAGGACATATATGCCACATGGCATCAAATCCTGATTGATGCAATTATCTGTTTATTTGTTATTGTAAAGCCATACCTTTGTAATTGTACTCTAATTGTATCAATAAACCATTTTGAATTGAAAATTTTTAATCATTAGACGATTTTATTCAGCTTAGAGTGAACTTCTGAGAGCTAAGGAGTGAATTGAGATTGTAATAACCCCTTTGATTCGTAAACATCCTTCCTAAAGTGCATAAACTCGTCTAATGATAACCAAAATGTTATTTAAAAAATGCGTCATAGATCCTAAGGGGTATAAAAAATAAAAACAAATTATAGCCTTCTTTGTTTTTCCCGAATTTCGAACCCGATAAACTTTTAATTAGTTAGTTAAAATAGGGCTTCAGAGGCTATCAGTCCTTCTGGATTATTAAGCCAGCACACTGCTAATCCAGTACATTTTCAGGACTGGAGCCCCTTTTCGAGAACCCCAGTACCTAAAACTCTTTACCCGTTCAGTACCGGTGACATCCTATTAATTATATATTCTGGCAATGCTTAGAAGAATATGATCAGCTTTGGAAGGACCTCTAGCAATAATAAGGCTTCAGACTATCTCCACCAACCGTTTTAACTACCATAGATCCTACCTAAGCTGCATAATATCGCTTAAATATAGCTAGAATATAGTATAACACATGCCGCTGGTACTCAACTGGTTATATTAATCTTGTCAGCTACACTATGACGTAAATATAGCTAGAATATAGTATAACACATGTCGCTGGTACTCAACTGGTTATATTAATCTTGTCAGCTACACAATGACGTAAATATAGCTAGAATATAGTATAACACATGTCGCTGGTACTCAACTGGTTATATTAATCTTGTCAGCTACACTATGACGTAAATATAGCTAGAATATAGTATAACACATGTCGCTGGTACTCAACTGGTTATATTAATCTTGTCAGCTACACTATGACGTAAATATAGCTAGGATATAGTATAACACATGTCGCTGGTACTCAACTGGTTATATTAATCTTGTCAGCTACACAATGACGTAAATATAGCTAGAATATAGTATAACACATGTCGCTGGTACTCAACTGGTTATATTAATCTTGTCAGCTACACTATGACGTAAATATAGCTAGAATATAGTATAACACATGTCGCTGGTACTCAACTGGTTATATTAATCTTGTCAGCTACACTATGACGTAAATATAGCTAGAATATAGTATAACACATGTCGCTGGTACTCAACTGGTTATATTAATCTTGTCAGCTACACTATGACGTAAATATAGCTAGAATATAGTATAACACATGTCGCTGGTACTCAACTGGTTATATTAATCTTGTCAGCTACACTATGACGTAAATATAGCTAGAATATAGTATAACACATGTCGCTGGTACTCAACTGGTTATATTAATCTTGTCAGCTACACTATGTCGTAAATATAGCTAGAATATAGTATAACACATGCCGCTGGTACTCAACTGGTTATATTAATCTTGTCAGCTACACAATGACGTAAAGGAAGAGTTGACAAGGTACAGACGGACACATGATATTTGTCACGGTTTAACCCTTTGAGTACCAGCTGCGTGTGTTATATTTTATTCTAGCTATAGTTAGACGATATTATGCAGCTTAGGTAGGCACCAGGGGTCTGGGGTTCACGCAGAGAGGCTCCAGCCCTGATGTGTTTCTTGACTTACAGTGTGCTGGCTTAACCCTTTCACGCATTTATGACGCAGAGGTTGCCAGATTAGCAATAAGAAATAGAGTTCTCTCACTCTTATAATTACCTCTCCAAAATTAGTTTTCTGCCCACAGCTAACTCAAAGACAACTGCAGAGGTCGAAGTAACTAAACTAAAGGTTTCTAAATACCCCTGATGGTAACAAAGGCTTTAAAGTATCCCCAATGGGCTCAACATCGCGTCATTTGTCGGAGCGTGTTAATAATCCAATAGGGTTGATAGCCTCTTAAGTCCTATTTTAACTAACTAATCAGGTAGGATCTGTGAATAGTTCCAAGGGTTGGTTGAGAGAGTTTGAAGCCTTATCATTGCTAGAGGTCCATCCTAAGTTGAATAAAATCATCTAATAGTAGCCACAGTAAAGTTAAAATGGCGTCGCCGGTAGGCACAGGAGTTAAATGACCTCTGACGCATTAACCATTTCAGTACCAGTGACGTCCTTTTCAGTAGGTTTTTGGCAAATATTAGACGATTATTCGGTTTATGTACAGTAAGACGTCTACCAATTTAAAGACTACATACTATATCAAACCATCCGTTTAGCTGCCATATATCCTTCCAAAGCTTCCTAAAATAATCTAATTGTAGCTGTATTTAAATGAAAATAAACGTTATCGGTACAGAAGGAGTTAAGGGGAGGAAGACCGTTTTTCTGGACCCCCTTCTCCCTAATGTTTAGCCCCACTAGTTTTGAGATTATGAGACGTTCGGCCCATTAGTTTGGCGAGTTTAACACCTTTCGCCCCATTGCGTTGTCAATTTTAAGACCTTTCGTGCCATTTAGCTGTTGATTTTTTTCTGGCGAACGATAGCAAGCCTGAAATTTTAAGAGTTCGGCCATCGGCCTGTACATTTTTCTACCGAAAAATTTACAATTTTACCTTGGGGGTGTTTTTCTAAGCTTGATGGAGGTCTAGGGAGGAAACTAAACAAATATAATATGACTATATGAATTAATAGGCCAAACAAACGGTCTGCCTCCCCTTAAATTACCTTGGACTCATTCACCCCTTCAGTACCGGTGACCTTTTAATTATGTTCTGGCATCTATTAGAGGTTAGAAAGAACGTCTACTCATTAATTTAAGGGGACAGTGGTTATTTTTGTTGGGGGGGGGGGGGTCTATTTATTTATATATATTTGAGTTTCCTCGCTAGACCTTCATAAGCTTTAAAAAAATACCCCCAAAACCCCCATCAAGATAAATTTGTAAATTGATCAGTAGAATAATGGGACGGCCGATTACTCTTAAAATTACAAGCTTGCTATCGCTCGCCATAACAAAAAGTCGACACCTAAATGGCACGAAAGATCTTAATATTGACAAAGAAATAGAGCGTAAAGTCTTAACATCGACAATCTAATGAACCGAACATCTTAAATTCTAAAAAAAAACCAATGGGGCTAAACACGAGGGAGAAGGGCGGCTAGAAAAACGGCCCATCTCTCCTTAAAATGTAACGGTCTCTCTCAATCAATCCTTTTAGCTACCATATTATTATATCTTTACAAAAAGTTATATAAAATCGTCTAAATGTAGCTGAAATTCAATTAGAGAAAGATCACCGATACTGAAAGGGTTAACGCGTTTTCCCATATTATTCTGGCTAATGTATGTATGTACTGTATGTATGTATGTATGTACCGTATGTATGTATGTATGTATGTATGTACGTACCGTATGTACTCTATGTATGTACCGAATGTATGTATGTATGTACTGTACTGTATGTATTTATGTATGTATATATATACCGTATGTATGTATGTATGTATGGGTGGATGGGACTCGTTAGCCTTGGTTGGCAACTCCTCTAGGGGAGACAACCTTATACAAATCGGGTGGATGGGACTCGTCAGCCTTGGTTGGCAATCTGTCTAGGGGAGTAAACCTGATACAAATCCGTACTGCTTACCTAAGGGTAAGGCAGGTTAGTGGATGGATTAGCCGAACACTACTGTAGCAAAATAGTGCTAACAAGATACACAGAGGGCCTCGGAGTCGGACGGATCCTAAATTGAGTGGTCAATCCTGTAAGTCCTTTACTAAACTGGCTCGGGTTGTCCCTCACACAGGGAATAGGTCCGCTTGGGGGCATTCTGTGTATGACCACCCTCGTAAGGTGAGTAAGGCGTCCGGCAATAGATAGATAGATATATGTATGTAGCCTACTTTATGTACAGTATGTATGTACACTCGCTCCAAGAAGTATCTGCACCCCTACGCTGATCATCTGGTGTGTACAGCTTCATAGGGTTGGTACCTCTGCCTGCAACTATATCCATATGTCAGAGAGGATCGTCTCTGACACATGGATATAGTTGCAGGCAGAGGTGCCAACCCTACCGAGCTGTACACACCAGATGATCAGCGTAGGGGTGCAGATACTTCTTGGAGCGAGTGTACGTGTGTATGTAGGTATGTACTCTGGCACATACCCCATTGCTGGGGGTGGGCGACTTGAGACAGAGCCAGAACAGAAACAACATATATATTTCCAATTCTTAGGGCTCGGGACCACTGTAGCGTTCCCTCGCCCATACTTGTCCTCGCATCGTGTTTATAATACATGGGAACTTCTTCATATGACTCTGAGTATAATTAAATTCCTTTGCCTAAATAAATCTGGTCGTTTAATCTGTGCCCTCCTTCCATCTCGCCGCCAGTGTCTGTATCTCTCATGCTGTCGCCTCGTAAACATCAACACTGTAATTTCGTGGTGACGGTCTTGGATGGCGGGACGAGTCACTAGAGGAATCTTTATCTCGTGGTCTGATAGAGATTTTATTGTAGTATATATATATATATATATATATATATATATATATATAGGCCTATATATATATATATATACAGTATTTATATATATATATATATATATATATATATATATATATATATATATATATATATATATATATATATATATATATATATATTTGTATGTGTGTGTGTGTGTGTGTGTGTGTTAAGATGGTTTTGAATGGCAGCAAAAACACTCTTTTCACTCTTAGTCTTAACCCTTTCAGCATTCCAGGCGGAAGTCATTTGTTGTATTCAGGCTATTATTACATTTTTTTTTTTTTTTTGCAGCTTAGGAAGGATTTATAGCAATAGATATGTTATGATCCCTGCCAAGTGGCTAGGAATTAATCCTAGTAGAGAGAGCAATAATGTGAGTAAGGGAGAAGCGAAAGAGAGAGAGAGAGAGAGAGAGAGAGTGAGTGTAATGTAGATGTCTGTATAGTCTCCTCTGATATATTTACTCTCTTTCTGACATATATAATTCAGACAAACTATATCATAATTATTAACCCCTTTTTTACCGGCGACGTCTTTTTAATTTTATTCTAGCTTTATTTAGATGATTCTGTTGTTGTTTGAGAAGGATCTTCGGTAGTAAAACGGTTAAGTGAGATAGTATGAAGCCTGTTAATTGGTGGAGGCCCTTTTTAAACTAATTATAATCGTCTAATAGTAGCCAGAATACAGATAAGAAAGCTTCGCTGGTACAGAAGGGGTTAATCTTTTCTGGCACTTTCCACCATTGTTTTCTTCTCAGGTATCTTCACCCTTACCTTCTAAAAATAGTCTCCTTCTGTATAAGCATTTACATACCCTCTTATACTCTATGTGTGTGTGTGTGTGTGTGTGTGTCTTTTTTATGTGGATGAGGGAGACAAAAGACAAAACTGCCTGTGCCGCGCGCCTTCCCCATATTTGAAAGAGTGACAGGGCCAAAATCAAGGAATATTCGGGTCAAAATGCCTGGACACACGGGGTTTGAAGTAATTGAATTCATAGGATGAGAGAGAGAGAGAGAGAGAGAGAGAGAGAAAGAGAGAGAGAGAGAGAGAGAGAGAGAGAGAGAGAGAGAGAGAGAGAGAGAGAGAGAGAGAGAGAGAGAGAGAGAGAGAGAGAGAGAGAGAGAGAGAGAGAGAGAGAGAGAATATGTTTGATCAAGTGTGGCTGTTCTTTAATCGTGTTGAGTTCGCACACGTCCAAATAACCCAATTAATTTAGACCCGTACACCACCTCGCGAATATGAATGACAGTCGTAGGTGTATATACCTCCAGTGAATATATAGCCTATATGCAGTTAATTGAAATAACTAAACAGTTGAGGGTTATGACGCGTGTTGAAAGTTTATTCTGGATAGTATTAGAGATTATACCTTTATATTCTGGATAGTATTAGAGATTATACCTTTATATTCTGGATAGTATTAGAGATTATACCTC
This sequence comes from Paralithodes platypus, assembly GCA_032716605.1. Lineage (NCBI taxonomy): Eukaryota > Metazoa > Arthropoda > Malacostraca > Decapoda > Lithodidae > Paralithodes > Paralithodes platypus. The sequence continues at coordinate 15,047,486 of CM064549.1, read as the reverse complement.
TATATTCAGGATAGTATTAGAGATTATACCTTTATATTCTGGATAGTATTAGAGATTATACCTTTATATTCTGGATAGTATTAGAGATTATACCTTTATATTCTGGATAGTATTAGACATTATACCTTTATATTCTGGATAGTATTAGACATTATACCTTTATATTCTGGATAGTATTAGACATTATACCTTTATATTCTGGATAGTATTAGAGATTATACCTTTATATTCTGGATAGTATTAGAGATTATACCTTTATATTCTGGATAGTATTAGAGATTATACTTTTATATTCTGGATAGTATTAGAGATTATAACTTTATATTCTGGATAGTATTAGAGATTATACCTTTATATTCAGAATAGGAAGGGTATATGGAAGTCAGAAAGTCGATTGAGCTAGTCTTTACCCTATCAGTGTTTACAGATCCTTCCTAAGCTGTATATAATCGTCAAATAATAGCCAGAATAAACTGTTAAAATGCGTCATAATCGCCAAGGGGTTTAAATTGGGTGGGAATATCGCAGAGGAAAAGGCTGTGACTTGACTATACTGTAGGCAGCGCCAACGAACTTGACAATAATGTTGATCCTTGACCTCTCTGTAACTCAAAAGTGCCTAGAGCAAACTGACTGTAAATATCCACACCTATTTCCTGGCGGAAATTTGTATGTGTGAATTTGTATTTTGTTGTTGTGTTCATTAGTTTGTGTAGTGTTTTGTGTTGTCCCTATTCTGGCTCTGTATTGAGTCGGCCACCCCCTTATCAGCCCGATTGCTTTTATTAATTTCGAGTTATAAGAAGATGAGGGGTCAAGATTATTGTCAAGTACCCAGGCGCTACCTATAGTATGTTAAGTGTTCCTACATAAATCAAACTTATCACTGAGTTTGAATCTAGCATAGTTAAACCTACCAGTATGTTAACCTCTTGATGATGATAAGGTATTTAGACAGTATTCTGGCTATCATTGGACTATTATATATAGCTTTGGAAGGATCTGTGGGCGTCAAAAGAGTAAAGAATATCCCAATTAACCCTCTGACATCCACATACTCTTCCTAATCTGACTGTAATCGTCGGATACTAGCCAGGAAAATACATATGAAATGCGTCATCGACTTCTGTGTTATCGTCAAGTCTAGTCCAATATCTTTCATAAAAGAGAAGGGAAAGAACATTACTACACACAGGCAGATAAGTACACTATCCACACACATTGATATATATATATATATATATATATATATATATATATAATATATATATATATATATATATATATATATATATATATAATATATATATATATTATATAATATATATATATACAGTATATATATATATATTATATATATATATATATATATGTATATATAATATATATATATATAATATATATATATATATTATATATATATATATATATATATATATATATATATATATATATATACAGTATATATACAGTATATATATATATATATATATATATATATATCTAGAGAGAGAGAGAGAGAGAGAGAGAGTGTGTGAGAGTGAGACACGAGTATTTAGTAGGAGAGAGTGTGTGTGTGTGTGTGTGTGACGAGAAGTCTAACAGGAAGACACAACAAAAAAACGAGCAGGAAGTCCAAGCAAACAGAGAGTGGAGGAGGGTTCGACAAAGGTATATATGTAAGAGAGGCTTCAATGTCAACTCTACCCTTCTTTGTCAACTCACCGCGATTTAACCCCTTCTGTACCGGCAACGGCTTTTACTCTTTATTTTGGTTACTATTAGACGATTTTATTTAGATTATAATAGGGCCCACGGCAATTAAAAGGCTTCGAACTATCTCCCTTACCCTTTTTACTACCACAGATCCTTTTAATATTGCACAAAATCATCTAAATATAGCTAGTATAAAATCAGAAAGACAATTCCGGTACAGAAAGGGTTAATGTATTGGTGGTGTATATTTAATGTATAATATGGTTGAAATGCAAGTGTAGTTTGGTACCTATGCATTAATTAAGACGCCCCTTTGAGATAATGTGTTTGCATTTTTCGGTAGAGAAATGCCCCAACCAAAGACGGGATCCTCCTAAATTGCAGGTTTATGCTCGCTCGCCAAGAAAAGATCGCCGCCTACATGGCACGAAGGGTCTTAAAATCGCCAAACTAATGGGGAGAATGTCTCAAAATCGAAAAACTAATGGGGCTAAACAAAAGTGAGAAGGGCCTCCAGACACCCTCTCCCCTCACCCCCTTAGCGTGAGCGTCTAGTGTCAAATTTTAAGCTGCCAATTGAACGCTTGCGATCTGTAGACCTAGATATAAAGCAGAATAATGATCAGCTATATAATACGGTCGTAGAATATTTATAAACATACAAAACCAATTTATCATACTTAATGGTCTTCGGAAACCTATAGTATGGTTACATTATTATTGTATATCTATGTTTTCGGTCCAACTTCCGGATGGAATTTTAATTTTACAGTTCAATATTATAAATTAGAATAGTGATATATTTGTCAGCACACTATAAAAGTTTGCATATTTTTTTGCTTATATATTTAATGTAATTTTTTGAGGTTTGTGATATGTATGTAAATAGCTGAAGTTAGACGACGTTCAGTTTAATGGGAATTTGTGGCAGCGAGAATTAACGGTTTCTTAGATAGCCTTCCTAAATTGCACGAGTTTCTCTAATATAGGAATGAGTTCTCATATAACTGTCTTGGTAGCGTAATGGTTAGTGCGTTGAATGTCTGTGTGAGTATCCTAGGTTCGAATCCTTGAAGTTTCACATGTATGCATTGGTTTCATTGATTTTATTTATTAGGTTAATTTTGTTAAGTTAATTGGTGGGTTGGTGATAATATGAATACTGAAAGAGGTGAAGTAATTTACTCGGGTAGTCTTACTATGAATCAAAGGGGTAATATTATCTCAAGTAAACCTCTGACTATAAGCTGAATAAAATTGACTACAGTCAACAACAATTTAGAGAAATGTGCGTCATCGTATGCTGAAAGGGTTAAGACATTTGAGATAAAGTTGTAATTTTTCTGTCGAAAAATATTCTGGCCGAGTCTCTATCGTTCGCCAGGAAAAAATACACATAAATGGCAAGCAAGGACTTAAAATTGTCAAAGAAAAGGGGTGAAAGGTCTTAAACCAAAGTAATGGAGCGAGTGTCTTAAAATCTCAAATCTAATGAGGCTAAGCATGAGGGAGAAGGGGTCCAGAAAAAGAACTCGAGCTTTCAATTGAAATGATGATAGCTTTCTATATATATATATATATATATATATATATATATATATATATATATATATATATATATATTGAGAGGAAATACAATTCATATAATAGTTTTTGGACATTATTATGATCAAAGTTGTCTTTCTGTCTATTTTGCTGTACTACTTTTCCTACTTCGGGAGGGGGAGGCTAGGAATCCACCTCCCACTGTAAATTTCACCTAGTAAACGAGTCCTATGGAACGCGAAAGTGGTCCTGAATACTAGGAATAGGAACTTTCAATGACATTTCTGTACGGGTTGTCTCAAGTCGGCCACCCCTAGTTATGGGGTATGTACCTTAGTATATACTGTACATACCATACATACATGATCAACATTATGGGGTATGTACCTTAGTATATACTGTACATACCATACATACATGATCAACATTATGGGGTATGTACCTTAGTATATACTGTACATACCATACATACATGATCAACATTATGGGGTATGTACCTTAGTATATACTGTACATACCATACATACATGATCAACATTATGGGGTATGTACCTTATAGTATACGTATACTGTACATACCATACATACATGATCAACATTATGGGGTATGTACCTTAGTATATACTGTACATACCATACATACATGATCAACATTATGGGGTATGTACCTTAGTATATACTGTACATACCATACATACATGATCAACATTATGGGGTATGTACCTTAGTATATACTGTACATACCATACATACATGATCAACATTTATTGCTTGTCTCACCTATCCCCTATTCAGGTCATCTCATGTCAACTATTTGTTCTGCTTAGGAAAGTTCTCACATAGTGTGTGTATGTGTACGTGTATGTGTTTTATATAAATATTTATCCTCCACGAAAGTTTGTCAAGTGGAGTGTGTCTACGAATAGGGGTACTTGTCTGTGTATCTTGGAGAGAGATAGAGAGAGCATATATTTACATAGATACACTGGCCAGGACATAATTCTAGTAGAGATAGCAAACCCGATAGAAAGGGAAAGTGGAAAGAATGGATAGCAAAAAAGAAGGCTCTCTCTCTCTCCCCTTCTTTGCTATCCTTTCCTTCCACTTTTCCTTACTATCAGGTACGGGGAGATTATGTAGTCTAGGAAGCGATTAATTATATTAAATATACATGATAAAAGGAAAAGGAAGACACTGAAAGCAAGTAAGCTAAAAACAAATAATACAAATATAATACGTAATAGATAAGTAGAAGCAGTAGACAAATGTGCAAAAGAATAGGAAATGGTTGAATATAACGAAATGAAGGAAGGAAGGAAGGAAAGAAGACGGGGGAGGGATGAATGGGGTCTAATATTGAAGCAGATGGAATAAAGATAAATTATAAAGACAGTACAAAGGAACACAAACAACAACAGATCTATGGTTAATAAAGAAAAAGATTGGGGAATGAATATGAAAAGATATAATGACATGGAGACATTGAGGAAAGAAACAAAGGAAAGGAAACCAAGAATAAATTAAGTAGAAGTAGAAGGATGAAGGGAATGAGGGACAAACATAAGATGAAACAAATAGAAAGGAAAATAACGATATATATTTGAAGACCGAAGGGAACAGAGGAAGTAAGAAATGAGAAGACTAAGTAAAGAAGATTAATTAATTAAGCCAACAACACAGGAGGGAGAAGAGGGAAGCAAAAACAAGAACAAGGATTAGATGAATAGGAATATAGAAAATATATAAATATATAATGTATGTAAATATGTAGAAGTAAAAAAAGGCAGTGCCATTAGCAAGGTAGTTTGCTTCCCGAAGATGACAGAAGAACTATGAAATAGAGAAGGGGAAAGAAGGGTGAAAGCCAAAAATACATAAAATACAGGAAGAGGAAAAAGGGGGGAAAGGGAGCAAAGGAAAACAGGAATAACCTAGAACTTAGTAGAGAAGGAAGAGAGAGAGAGAGAATAAGAGTGTATGTACACCCATTCACAAAAGAAAGGTACCCTGATCGAGAGATCTGAAGCCTCATGCTATTTAGTTGTGGTAACACTGGCACTGAACCATCGACGGCACGTAAGTGGGTGGTGACTGTGGATTGTGGGAGGGAGTAGGGAGCTGATCTAAACGAAGCAATGCTTCACTTCGCATTGAAAATCGTTTTGCCAATTATCTCTCTCTCTCTCTCATATCCTCATATATATCTATATATCTACATTTATCTGTCTGTCTATCTTTCTATAAAATAATTACATTCAGATTTCTAATAGACATATCCCACCTGAATCCTACATCATTTTCATTAATACAAATTTGGCAATTTTTTCGAATAGTGATATCCTTGGAGTATGCCAATTTCAGATGGACGTCTTATGTCAGATCTATATTTTAAAATGCTTCAAAAACTCTAGGAAGGACGTCCTTTCCGAGAGAGAGAGAGAGAGAGAGAGAGAGAGAGAGAGAGAGAGAGAGAAGTAGCAAAACGATTTTCAATGCGAAGTGATGCAGTGCTTCGTTCAGATCAGGTCCCTACTCCCTCCTACAATCCAGTCACCACCCACTTTCGTGACGTCGATGGTTCAGGGCCAGTGTTACCACAATTAAATAGCATGATGCTTCAGATCTCTCGATCAGGGGGGTACCTTTCTTTTATGAATGGGTGGGTGTACATGTGTGTGTGTGTGTGTGTGTGTGTGTGTGTGTGTCTGAGAACCTGGGACTAATACGGACAAAGACAAAACTAAAAAGGAAAATAGAGCCCAAATAAAACTCAATTTTGTCAATAAAGGTATAGAAATGATAAACATTGGAAAGATATTTCACGATAAGAATATCAAAGATTCTTTTCCACTAGTGATAACTGAAAATCCCATGATTGTATATACTGTATGTATACCAAACCAGTAAGAAATAATATTGTAAATTATAGACAAACCGTACAGGATGCTGTGTTTGAACAATGGTTGAGAGATGAAGACAAGTGTGACTGTGATAATTCGCCTTTCAAGAATGAACACCAGAAACATGTAATCACCGGCGACCTTGGTAAAGTAGAAAATGTTAAGCTGAGAAATCTATTGAAAAAGGGACCGAACTATAGGGAACCTAGAACACTAAACTGGCAAGTCGTCAAGAAGGAAATTTTTACCGGACTGTCTAACCACATAGCGATTTTGATAATTTAATTTGACTTTATATTGTTCTTGTCCCAATTTTGGTTTGTTTAGTTTGCAAGTTTTACATTTTAATTCATTCTTCAAGAAAGTGAGAAGAGAGGATTACTAGCAGCGTACTTCAGCGAGTGGAAAGCTAAGGTTATAGAAGCTGTCAAAGAAAGAATACAGGCAATAAAACAAAAATATCCATATTATAGACCTTCTAAAAGTGTACTGAAGTACAAACTGGCTACTTGGGAGCTTAAAAGATTACAGGATAAGTATGTAATTACAGTAGTTGATAAAGCTAATAAAAATTATGCCTTGATATGCAAATGGTTTTATATGAAAATGTTGTACAAAGAGACAGGAATTATTGGTGAAACAAGTAACACTTACGTGAAAACTAATGAAAGTGAACAGGACATTATATATCGCCAGACTAATTTTCTCAGTTCCGCCAACATCATAACGCCAACTAAAGATCATAAGTTTCCGTTCATGTATTGGTTTCCAAAATTTCACAAAGATCCTGTAAAAGCTAGATATATTGTCTCCTCGTCCATTTGTACTACTAAGCAATTAACTTTTTGTATAAGTAAATCACTGAAGTTGATAATGAAAGGACGAAAGAGATATTGCACTGTAATTGAAGAGTTCACCGGTACAAGTAGATGGTGAGTAGTTGAAAATAATCAACCAGTACTAGACGTGATCAAGCAAATAAATGATAAACAACAAGCTAAACAAATTGTAATTTATGATTTCAGTACATTATATACAGACATTCCTCATGATAAACTTATACTAGCCCTAGAAAATATAGTGAATAAATGTTTTGCAAATTCAAAAAATGAAATACATTACAATAAACAATTATGAAGCTTTTTGGAGTAATGCATTGTCTAAAAAATATACAGCATTAAACAAAACCTCGCTTATGAATAGCATAACATTCTTGACAGATAACACGTTTTTCAAATGTGGTGATTTCATATGTAAGCAAAATATAGGCATTCCAATGGGAACTGACCCAGGGCCAGATTGTGCCAATCTATTTCTTCATTATTACGAGTTCTTTTATATGCAAGATAACACTCGTACTAAATATGGTACATGCAAACAAATAAGCAAGTGTTCAAGATATATTGATGATATAATATTTTTCAACAGTGGCGACATATTTGATAATATTAAGACAGACATCTACCCTGAGGAGCTAATTTAAAAGAAAACAAAAATTACTCCGATAAGAAAGCTTCATTCCTCGATATACAAATTGAAGTAATTGATAAGAAATTTGTAACAACACTTTATGACAAACGAACATATTTCCAATTTCATATAGTTAACTTTCCCTTTCTTTGCGGAAATATCCCCAAAAGACAAATTCATGGTGTTTTTACTTCCTAAATAATACGCTATAGTAGAGTCTGTTCGAAATATGAAGACTTTTTAGAGGCTTGTAAGATCCTTATTAGAAAATTGTTGAAACAAGGATATGAAATATACCTCTTAAAACGACAATTTAACAAACTACCAATTAGATATTTTAACTACAATAAATTAAACAAAATATTATAACAAGTGACATATTTCAAGAAACACCATCTTAGAACTGCTAGAGACGATATGAGTAAATTTGTGAAGAGCATCTCAGCAAATAATGATGACGTCATTGAATTTACCACACACTGCATCTACTGAATATGTCGACGTATTATTACCAGAATGTTGATGCCAAGGAGATGGGCTGATCCTGTCAAAGTGGGGGTTGAGCGTCCCCTGCCTCCCAGAGCTCAACCTCACTTTATCTCATGATAAATATGTTTCAATACTTTTTGACGTAGTTAATGGATTTCTTTTCGATATCCGACAACAAAATGTGACTTCCCCAATTTAAACTAACTGATTTTGTCTACACTACTTCTGACTACAAAATTGACTTCCCTAATTTATCAACCCCCTGATTTTGACTATTTCATTAGTACTATACTATTTTTTCTTTTAGGGCAAACACTCTACACCAGGTATTATAGAGATAGCCGGTTTGCCACAGTTATAACAGAAAACCGATTACGGCGGATGGCTGTGGCCTGATAAAGTCCATCTGCCTCTCTATTTTGCCTTGGGGTGGGTGTTTGACTGTCTCTCTATATTTTTCGTATATCTATATTAATTTCAACTCTTTTCACGTGTGTGTGTGTGTGTGTGTGTAAGTACAGTATGTAGGTGATTAATTGAATGCGTGTGTTACAAACCAAGCCTTTTCTTGCTTATCCTCCCTATCCCTTAAAAGGAGATGCGGGTTTGGCTACTGACTGATTGACTGTATGGATGAGTGTGTGTGTGTGTGTTTTTTCTCTGTATGTAACATAGAAATTGCCTACTCAAGCAATAAGCACACTTATCGATTCATATATATTGATCTTTTAATATGCATCATATAACTATTAAAAAAGCTTAGTTAATCATACCGATAGGAGAGAGGATGACATAAATGGGAGAGAGAGACAAAATATAAGGGTGTGTATATGTGTCACAGATGCTAAGATAAGACCTACTCAAATGGTACGCACTGCGATCTGAATTGTAGTAATCAAAATTTAAATACTTTTTTAAAATTAGTCATATCGATGAGAGAGAGAGAGAGAGAGAGAGAGAGAGAGAGAGGGGGGGGGGGGTGAAATGTTTTCAAGTATTCTAAGTATTGTCAGCAACTACGAACCTACAGGGGAGCACTACGCGCCAACCCGCCAACAGCACTTCGCTCTCGCTGCTCGAAATTTGACCATAACTTGAGTACTCCATTACTCATCCCCTTATTTGTTTGCATGAGCTGTAGCTAAGCTCTAGCTTAACTGCCCTGTAGTTGCTTTGCATGTAATTTTGCTGTGTTTTTGACTGATAAACGCTTGTTTATCGAGACTGCTTTTGTTTACATTTGTACCGGTTAGTGACGACCGACGCTCTAAAGTAAACAAACTACTTGCTTGTTTCATATTATAAAGTTCTAGCACTTATTGTAGATAGTTTAGCCCTCACTGTAGTTAAGTGCTTAGCAAACCACCCAGTAGTTATCTTGCATGACATTGTACTGTAGTTTTGACTGATAAACGTTTGTTTTTCAAAATTCTATTTGTCAAGTTAGTAGAGACGCCGCCGATACCAGCGCCACCTGTGTACGCATAAACAAACCCTCTTCTTGTATTTTATATATCAAAGTCTAGCCAATACTGTACTTGGTTGATCTTTATATCTTGGTTATCTATATAAATCGCACACACTAACATTTGTCAAGATAGTTATAATATTGGGTTAGAATAATTTAGTTACTGTAATACTTTTTGATATTCTATTTATTAATCGCATTTCAGATACTTGTCACCCTATTAATAGGCCTCTCACACTCTAGCCAGGGATATTACTAACTCCATTATTATTTTTATTGTGTCGACCACTGTATAAACTAATATACAGGCTTTAGCCTAACTGTGTCATACTGCTAACATCATTTTATTTTTATTTTCAGGCATAAAATTGTGTTCTATTGCTAACATATTCTTTTTGTGATTAACATATTCTTTTTGTGATTTACAGGCATTAATTGTACCATATTGCTAACCAATATTTTTGTTACTGTACTGTATACTGCTTTCCAGTTTTCTCACTAGGCTAAATTAACCCTCTCCCATTTTTTTCCAGTAAATTTTGTAACAAATTACTAGTCCATTTGCAATTTTCAGGCTTTAACTGTGTCATACTGCTAACATCAATTTGTTTTTTATTTTCAGGCATAAATTGTTTTATTGCTAACATATTTTTTGTGATTTACAGGCATAATATTCTTTTTGTGATTAACATATTCTTTTTGTGATTTACAGGCATTAATTGTACCATATTGCTAACAAATACTTGTTGTTACTGTACTGTATACTGTTTTCCAGTGTTCTCACTAGGCTACATTAACCCTCTCCCATTTTTTTTCCAGTAATTTTTGTAACAAATTTCTAGTCCATTTGTGATTTTCAGGCTTTAACTGTGTCATACTGCTAACATCAATTTTTGTTTTATTTTCAGGCATAAATTGTGTTCTATTGCTAACATATTTTTTGTGATTTACAGGCATATTAATTTTATCATATTGCTAAAAAAAAATTGTGTGATTTTCAGGAATTAATTGTATCACATTGCTAACATAAAATGTTTGTGATTTTCAGGCTTTAATTGTACCATTTTGCTAACATAAATTTGTGTGATTTTCAGGCATATTGTGATTATATCGGCATGGCGCCGCAACGAACCTGCACGAGTTGTTCCGGTAAATTTGGCCCTACCATGTTTGTTGATACTGATGTCCAAATTTGTAGATTTTGCCAGCTCCAGAGAAGATTGCGGATGAACTGAATGCAGCTCACCGCAAGATCGATGCCCTGACTATGAAGCTTGAATCCTTTCAAGAATTTGCCACACTCAACGTAGGAGTGCCCTCGGCCCAAGAAACCACTACGATGTCAACCTCCATTCCAGTGCATACAGTACCGGTACCGGTACCCACACCAGCAGCTACCTTAGATGTTGCAGAAAATAATAATGACTCTACTCTCACTCCCCCCCAGGACAACTTTCAGTTAGTGAGAAACAATGTGCATCCCAGTAAGGTCATCCCAACAACATGCCAAAACCGCTTCAAAATTCTTGCTATTGACGAGGAAGAGGAAACGGAAGATGTTCGGGTTGTGGGCGACTCCATGGTCCGTGGCCAATTAACCGAGTTCTGCGCCAGGGCATCCAGGACCAGAAAGCGATTCTGTATCCCAGGTGGCGGTGTGGATGACATTGTTGCGGCTGTGGAAGAGGTTTCCAGGCTCGCCCCCGCAAGCACTACGTACGTCATCCACGTTGGATATAACGATGTCCAACGGACGCGGTCAGAGGAACTACTTTGCAAGTACAGGCGGCTGATCAGGTCCTTCAAGGAAAAATCAAATAGAATCTTAACCCTTTGGCGCACGATGACTCGTTCCGAGTCATAAGGTGTTTTTTTCCTAGGCGCACGATGACTCTATAAGAGTCATCAAACTTTAAAATATTCGCCAAAAATTAAGTTTTCGTCCGACGCGCGTCATATTTGGTATAGATATTCGGTATCAAATCAAGTTCAATAGAAACTAATGGCAACCCCCTCTGCTTCCCTGGGTAGACACGCGGAGGCTGGGACTGTGACAAAGGAAGCCACAGTCTCGCCTCAGTCAGCGTCCACGGGAGAGCGTGTGTGTGTGCCTCAAGACCTTTGCCCCGCTCGCTCGCATGCTTGCTGGCTGGCTGGCTGGCTGGCTCTTACGTCCAGCAAAGCTTGTGTTTACAGTGTTATAGTGCAATATTGTACACAAATATAGTGTTTTAGTGAAAAATAATTATTGTGTCTTCCTTTTTTTTCCAGTGATTTCAAAGGTTAGAATTTGAAATTCAGAGTAGCCTACCTACTAACCGACCAATATGGCTCGTCGTCAAGGCCTTGATCGAAAAGAAATTTTAGATCAACTATTCATTGATAGTGACAGTGATGATAATGATGATGATAATGCATCCACCCATGAATGGTGTGAGGATGCAGAGAATAATGGACTTAGTGACATTGACTCTGATGCAAGCACTGATATGCATACGCCATTGTCCACCGTGCCTGTCACCACCACCACCCCCATACCCGCACGTACCACCATGCTACCACGTACCTTGCCACGTAATACCACCACCACCACCACCACCCACATAAAGCCTCGTGTATATGACTCTCCTTCCCTCCTCCCTACACTCCTAGCCACCACGTCCACTCCCATAAGGCCTCGTGTATATGACACTCCTTCTCTCCTCCCTACACCCCTAACCACCACCACCACCACCACAATGCCTCATGCACCACCCTATGCCCAACCAGGAACAAGTGGTATTATCACCATGCCCTCTCATTCCACCCTGCCTAGGCCCTTCTCCACTAGCCAAGTCAGTGAGGAGGGCATCATATTTCACTCGCCCCAGGCTGCCTACGCCACTCACCTACCCCCCTCAACACCCCCCTCAATCGCCCACCTGCAAACAATGCGAGCATCACCACTACCATATCACACACTACACCCAACTCACATTCATTCACAGCCTTTATCACCAATAGCTTACCACACACTACACCCATTTCAAATTCATTCACAACTTTCACCACAACCACAACCACAACTTTCACCACAACCACAACCTTCACAACCACAACTTTCACCACAACTTTCACCACAATCTTCACCCACATTATCATCACCAATACCATCACCATCACCCCCGAAACGTGGGAGCCGTGGCCCAATGAGAGGCAGAGGAGGGAGGCCTCGTGGTGGCTGACAGGGCCACGGGCCTGGGCCCCGTGGCAGCCGTGGCGCACCACCACCACAACCAGCTGCGCCTCCTGCCGGAGCTAACCCTCGTGGTGGCCGACAGGGCCGCGGCAGGCGAGGTAGGGGCCGTGCCACACCACTACCAGCTGCGCCTCCTGCCGGAGATGACCCCCGGGATGTCGGCTGGAGTTCGTCGCCCTTCATCCCCAACATACAGCCCTTTACAGCAGTTCCTGGGCTAAATGCTCCTCCTCCAAGAAGGCCCCTCGGATTCTTCCAGCTATTTTTCACGAGGGACCTGCTGGGATTTCTGACCCGTGAGACTGCTGAGTTCCTGGATACATCTCTTATGGATTGGTATCAAGTGAATGACAAGGAAATGTCCATCTTCCTGGGGCTCGTCATGTTGATGGGCATAATCAAGCTGCCTTCGCTGCGGGACTATTGGCGCAACACCGTAATACATAAGTACCCAGTCTTCCAGCAGGCTATGAGTGGGAACCGCTTCCGTGCCATTCTGAAGCATTTCCACGCATTCAACAGTAATGCTGTGCCCCTGCAAAATAAAGACAGGTCATGGAGTACTTTGTAGAGCAGTTCAAGGTCGTGTACACCCCCACAGAAAATATGTCCCTGGATGAAGGAGCGCTGGGGTGGAAGGGCATGCTCAGATTCAAGGTGTACAATCCTATGAAGCCCACCAAATATTGTATCAAATTGTACATCTTGTCTGAGTCAAAGTCCGGGTTTATCACAAACCTGGAGGTGTACACGGGCGTGACGAAGACCCTCGTAGAAACTGTGGGGGCCCTCATAGTACCAATAACTGGCCATTGGTACAGATTGTACATGGACAATTATTACAATTCTGTACGAATGTGCAAAGAACTCCTGGCGCAGCAGGTGTATACGTGTGGCACGCTCCGGTTGCTGAGAGGGGCACCTAATCGACTGCAGGTACTGGCGAAGCAGAAAAGAGGTCTGGCAGACTACGCCCAGGATTCCATGCACAAAGATGGTGTGCATGTGCTGTTGTGGAAAGACAAGAAAGTTGTTTCCATGATATCCACAATGCACACCACCGATACCGTGGAGAAAAATGTGCGAACCAAAGAAAAGGGGCCAGATAACCGTTTGCACCATGTAGTCAAGACCATCAACAAGCCTGTGATGATCGAAGACTACAATCAACTGATGGGTGGGGTCGATCACTATGACCAGATGGTCAAATATTACCCCATCCCGAGGAAGACGGTGAAATGGACGAAGAAAATTCCCTGTACTTCATTCAGATGGCCCTTTTCAATGCGTTCACCCTCTTCAAGAAGTCTGTGGCACCTCGACCAATCACACTCAAACAATATATGTCAATTATTGTCGAGAAGATGGTTGAATACAAGAGTGAGGAGTGGCCACTCTCGGGGAGGCCACTAAACAGTGTTCCCGATCTCCCCAAACACCTCCGAGCTCCAATTGATCCACGCCTCCGGATGGGTAGGGGAGGTGGAGGAGGTAGAGTGTCTCCTGCTCCTTCCGCCCCCGATTCCCCAGCAGCTATCGGCACTCCTCCACCTGCAGTCGCCACTCCACCTGCAGTTGCCACTCCTCCACCTGCAGTTGCCACTCCTCCACCTGCAGTTGCCATTCCTCCACATGCGCCACCGTCCAAGAGGCGTCGTTCTGTGAGCGACCACATCCGCCTCGACACAACACTGGGGCACTACCGTGCTTCAATTCAACACATGAAAAGGCTCCGGTGCCACCTGTGCTACATCGCCTACGGGAGGCGCCGTGACACCCGCAATGAATGCCCTGTGTGTGAAGTTCCCCTGTGTGTAGGGAATTGCTATGACCGCTTCCACACACTTGGCAATATCCAGGGTCTTCAGCCGTGAATGACACACACACACACACACACACACACACACGTAAATAATTGTATACTTTTAAATAATTTGTATTGTGTAATTGTTTGTATTGTGTATTTTTTTGTGTAAGGTAAAAAAAAAAAAAAAAAAAAAAAAAAAAAAAAAAAATAAATATATATATATATATATATATATATATATATATATATATATATATATATATATATGAATATACGAACATATGAAGTCTAGATATGTGTATATAATTATTTGTTTATAAATAATTATATATGTATATATAGCTACATATTTTCATATGGCTGTTTGTCACAATCATGGGCGTGATTGGGGCCCAAGATCTGTATTATGAAGAATATAGTTCACTTTGTTTTTTAGCTTTTACAGTAAAGATGTAATGCTCTATAAATCACTTTCATTTTGTTTTCACAGATATTCTTCACAATACAGTCCCGTTAGGGTGGAGGCTTTTCATATATATATATCTATATTTTTATTTTTATTTTTGTTTCAATCATATTTGTTCGATATGAATACACACTAACACACACTCACACTTATACATACAGACAGACAGACACACACACAGTCATGGCACCTGGCATCCTCCATACAACATCGCTGAAGACGTAAGTGTTTGTTCCTGCTTCCTACCTGTTTATTGTATTTATTTACTGTATTTTGATAGTCTTATGTATTCTGTATCTATTATGTGTAATAAGTATCTCCAGGTGCGAAAAATCATTTTGTTATCAGTGTTTTCAATACTTTCACGTTTATTCGTGTATCTCACTTACTATTTGGTTTATCGTAATTCTGAAGTTCCCGATGGAATTCTCATGAAATTCCGCTTCCATATATGTATGCAAATACAAAATGTTCTCTAACAAAATTTTGAGGTAAAGCGAGTTGGAAATTAGGTATTTAGATTTTTTGTTTACAACGCTTATTACCTAGTGCCCTAATGTGTTTGTTTTTGTATTTTTTCATTTTTTGTTGTTGCTTATCTTCAAGTTCAATCTATAACGAAGCCGATGATACCTCATTTATCCAAATACAAGTTTTTTTTGGTGGATAAAAACAGCACAGAAACAAATTATCGCCAGGCGCCAAAATCCAAGTTTTATCAGTTTTGGCAATACTTTCACGTTTATTCGTTTATCTCACTTACTATTTGGTTTATCGTAATTCTGAAGTTACCGGTGGAATCCTCATGAAATTCCGCTTTCATATATGTATGCTAATACAAAATGTTCTCTAACAAAATTTTGAGGTAGAGCGAGTTGGAAATTAGGTATATCGATTTTTTGTTTACAATGCTTATTACCGAGTGCCCTAATGTGTTTTTTTGTATTTATTTAATGTTTTTATTTGTTTATCTTCAAGTTCAATCTATAACGAAGCCGATGATACCTCATTTATCCATATACAAGGATTTTTTGGTGGATAAAAACAGCACAGAAACAAATTATCGCCAGGTCCCAAAATCCAGTTCTGAGCCAGCCCACTAGCCTTGATATTTTTTGGAGTGGGAAAAACTTAAATAGAAAACTATAGGTGCGCCAAAGGGTTAATTTCAGGAATTGTTCCCCGGATTGATGTAGAAAACCGATTCTACAACATAGCTACCAGTACAAATCGCCGACTAGCCAAACTCTGCAGGGAGGAGGACATCGGCTTTGTCGACACGTGGGATCATTTTTACTATGATAAATCTTTGTTTTCAGGAGATGGTGTACATCTCAATGAAGTAGGAGCTGCAGGTCTTGGTCGTCTGCTGAACGATGCAGTCAAGGATTTCCGTTCAAAAAACGGGGTCAACCCGGGTATCCGGGGGTAGTGTAAGTCAAATACGAACTGAAAATTCAGACAATGCACAATCAGTAACATCCAACTCTAATACTCTTAAGGTGTTTTATGTAAATGCTCGTAGCATACGCAATAAATTTTCAGATCTAGAGGAAATCGTGTTTACAGAACATTATGATATAATCGGCATTACAGAATCTTGGTTAAATACGGAAGACAGAGACTTTTTAGCCGAATATACGCTTCCTGGTTATACAATGTTTGAGAAAAGTCCGATCAATAGAAATGGAGGAGGAGCTCTGTTTTTTATAAAGGAAAGTCTTAATCCCGTCTTAATGTCAAAACCTCAAATTGCGAATATAGACATATCTTACGTACTATTAAATAATAAACGAGGAACTAAAATAACTTTAGCTTTATTATACAGACCCCCAGCTCAATCAGTGCAAACTGACAGTGAAATTTATGAACAAATTGCAGAAATAACTAACATACAAGATACCGTAATTCTTGGCGATTTCAACTTACCCGTGACTAAATGAGGCGATATTCTTACTTCACACTCTGGACACGACCTCTATGCTAACTTGCAAGAGAGTTCACTTTTTCAATTTGTACAATCTCCGACCAGTGGTAATAATGTGCTTGACCTTGTACTCGCAACTAAAGAAGAATTAATAGAGAATTTGAATGTTGGTGATGAATTCAGTAACAGCGACCATCGTACGATAACTTTCACTTTAAAGTTTACTAGTAACAAATCAAATAGCAGCATTGAGAAAGTCCCTGATTTCAAGAAAGCAAATTTTCATACTTAAATCAAAGCTTAAAGAAACTGACTGGAGCTTTCTGACTAACAATAACGATATAAATACATCTTGGGAGTGTTTCACAACCACTTACCTTAAGGCAGTGCATGACTGCATACCATCGAAAATACGGCGTCCAGGCCATAATGATAAGCCCAAATGGTGGAATAAAGATATTTCAGACTGTCTGCTTGCTAAAAAATTTGCTAATGATAGATTAAAATCCTCACAAAATGACGAAGAACGGGTGAAATTTGTAGAGCTACGACGCAAAGCCAAAAAGTTAATTAAACAAAGTAAAAAGACCCTGGAGTTACATGTTGCGAATCAAAGTAAAACAAACCCGAAAGAATTCTATAGTTATATCCGAAAGAAAAAAGTAGTTACTTCAACTGTTGGACCGTTAGTCGATGAAAATGGAGAATACATCAAAGACGAAGTACAAATGAGTAATGCCCTCAATACCTTCTTTGCATCAGTTTTTACAACCGAAGACCTCAGTGATATCCCTACACCATCGCCGATTCAGATTGATAATTCAGATGTTCTAAGCAATATCACCGTTACAGAGAGAGAAGTATTGAATTGTTTAGATAAACTCAAGGTAAATAAAACACCTGGACCTGATACAATCTCGCCTAGAGTTCTAAAGGAAGCTAAGGATGAGCTCTCCAAACCACTGACATTGTTATTCAATGAATCCTTGCAGTCTGGGACTATGCCTGATCAGTGGAAGCTAGCCAACGTAACACCGATATTAAAAAAAAGGCAGCAAATCCCTACCCAGTAACTATCGTCCAATTAGCTTAACCTCAATTGTATGTAAAATGCTAGAAACGGTCATAAGAGACAGACTCGTAAATCACTTAGAGGCAAATAACTTACTTAAAGATAGTCAACACGGCTTTCGTAAAAAACGTTCCTGTTTAACAAACCTCTTAGACTTCTTCCACGATATCCTCAACCTCTACGATGAGAGTAAAGCTGTAGATATTATATACCTTGATTTTCAAAAGGCCTTTGACAAAGTTCCCCACAAACGTTTACTGCTAAAACTAAAAGCGCATGGAATACAAGACGGTGTGTTGAAATGGATAGAAAATTGGCTCAGCGACAGAAAGCAAAGAGTAGTCATAAACGGTAAAGGCATCTAAATGGACCAATGTAAGTGGCGGGGTACCCCAGGGATCGGTACTAGGACCAATTCTCTTTCTAATTTACATCAACGACATAGATGATGGTCTCACCTGTACAATCTCAAAATTTGCTGACGATACAAACATTGCAAATAGCGTACTCTCAAAAGAACAAGTTGACGATATGCAACACAATCTAGATAAATTGTCATGTTGGGCCCAAATTTGGCAAATGAGTTTCAATGCGGATAAATGTAAAGTACTACATATCGGATACCTAAATGAGAAAGCAAACTATTCGATGAATGGCACTCAGCTTAAGAATGTAAACAGAGAAACCGATCTGGGAGTAATAATATCGAGTAACCTAAAACCGATTGGGAGCTAAAGCGTCACATTTTTCCCTTGCCCCTCAACTTTCCCTTCATAATTGCTGAGGGGCACAGGGCCTTGGGTGGGGCTTTGGTTTCTCGGGGCGTTTCCGCGCCTTCCTCAGCTCCCTGCCTTAGAGTGGCTTCGGTCACCTGGGTTTTGTTAGTGGTAAGCAGGGAGGGTTTTGTGGGGGCGCTCTATGGCCTTGGCCTTGCTCGGGACCTTGGGGCTGTTCGGGCAGGCAGCCTGGGGAACAACAACAACAACAACAACCTAAAACCGAGTCAACAATGTTCAGAAGTTGTTAAGAAGGCAAACAAAATAATTGGCTTTATAGGCAAGTCATTTGAGCATAAATCCAAAGACGTTATCCTAACCCTTTACAATTCTTTAGTCCGCCCTCTTCTGGAATATTGCGTTCAATCCTGGTGCCCTTATTACCAAAAAGATATAAACAAGCTAGAACGAGTTCAACGTAGAGTTACCAAAATGATACCTAGCCTAGAGAACAAACCATACGAAGAGCGTCTTAGAGAATTAAATCTATTTCCTTTAACCCAGCGCAGATTAAGAGGTGACTTAATTCAAGTCTTCAAAATCATCAAAGGCATCGACAATATGAACTGTAGTAAGTACTTCACTATCGACCAATCTAATTACACGCGGGGAAACGGTTGCAAAATTTTTGGTAAATCTTTTAACTCACACGAATCTAAGAATTTCTTCTTCAATCGAGTTGTCTACTTGTGGAATGGGCTTCCCCGAGACGTTATAGACTGCAGCACCGTTGATTCATTTAAACTCCGCTTAGATAAATATCTCGCATCAAACCCGCGACTGACTGCGTTTGTAAATGAATAACTTTATTTTATCCCCCCCTCAGTTACTAACCCATCTGTCCCCTACTAACTTCCTAATCCTGCCACGGACATTAGTTCCAGGGCAGTAGTTCCCTTTCCAATGTTCCCTTACCCCCTCTAAACCACTGTTTGGACACTTGATCCTCAGTGTTTTAGAGGACAAGCAGCCTAGAAGTGTCACTAGACCTTTTGTTGCTTGATTTCCTTTGTTCTCCTTTGTACTCCTTTGTACTCATTTTAAACGGAGTGAACGAATATCATGATATTGATAGAGATGAAGGAAATCGTGAT